>JBBPJX010000569.1:0-13579 GCA_038088955.1 Neotropicomus parvogracilis | reverse complement strand
CCGCCAAGGTACACGGATAACAGAAGCGGAGGAGGGCATCGAGAGTCTTACTGTCTTCTGTGACAGGGACGACAGCAAGACCGTCCCTGACCTCCTGGTCCCCATCCCCTTCGGTAGGTTGAGGGATGTCGAAGAGAGTTTCGAAGAACGGGGATGCAAGGGAAAGGAAGAGTTTGAAAACGCGGAAATCGATGTTGTCCGATGAACGTAGGATGATATCCGCCTTCCCGTGATCAAAAGGCGCGGAAGCATAGGTAGAGTCCTCAGACATTGCTGCAAACATCTATACGACTGAAATTATCATCCGAAACAGGAGTGAGGCGTGAGGGCCTACCACAGTGATGGGTGGGGGACAAGCTAAGGAAGAGAGGCAGGTAGATCGATTGCCCGCTTAAATCTTAAATTTTTGGCGCACGGACTCACAGTCTATACGCGTCATGTGGTTCCAGGCCATTCTGGGGCAGCTCTTGTGGTGGCCACGGCTGCTCCAGATCACACCCAGAATGCAAGGATCTGAAAGGGTCAAAGGGCATGTCCGAGCCAGGCAGCAGACACAGCGTGTAAACGACGGGCCTAGAAGGGGCCTATATTCGGACATGATTCAGAACGTACGGATCGAGAAACTGGGGATCATCGAAGAACGGTAACTGAACAAATCAGTGCAGCATGTCGACTCACCAATTTAAAGTGGCGAACCACTGGCAGGTCAAGCGCTGCCTCAATACACACTCCTGTTCATATCTTAAACGACATGTTCCAGGAGCATTCGTAGATCACTCAAAATACTTCCAGATGACACTCTCATTCACTGACACGTACACACAAAGGGGAGCTGAAAGGGTCACAAGCTTGTTCCCCTAGTTCCCGGATCTGCTACATCGTCAGAAACTCAACTTCAATTCGACCTGCCAAGAAAACGAACTGCTTCAGGTCGCAGTGAACCCGTCATGGAAGCCACAGCTCACCTTCGCAACCGTTTCATCTATTTTTTTCGTAAATAAATCCACAAATTCGCGCATGGCCTGGGCGAGCTTATGCGAGCACAGTTGACAACTTTGCGAATTAACGGTTTGAACTGTCTTCTCCGCAATTGCCTCCACGGTTTCTTTGCACGGCTTGCCCCGCAGTGCTGCGAAGGTTTCTTCCATAAAGTCTGTCCACCACTGCGGTGAAGGGCCAAACACCACATAGCTGAATCTCGTATGTCTTGGACACCCGCAGTGATGGTTGTCACGTACGTCAGACAACCAAGAGGCCCGTAGGCTCGTATAGTAAGATGTGATCCACGAAAGGTCGAGCCTCAGCGCATATACGGCATCCGCACACTGTTTGTGGTAGGCGCGTAGGGAGAGCAGATCGATGGCCATGATCTCCAGCTGAAACCATGACGGGATCAGCGGTTGCATCAGTGTGTATCTTGCAGCGAGTAGCGTCTCCTCTCGCAAGTACCCTCGATATGCGATCGCAAAACATTGCAAAGGCTCCGCGCCGAGGATTTTGGGGTTCATAACCGCCTGGCGGGTCTTCTTCTCGATGACATCCAGGGAATACTTCCTGGCTGCCTCCAGAACATCTGCGACGTCCTTCAACACTTCTAGCTTGGGGTCCTCCGCCAAAGTACAAGGGTAACAGAAGCGGAGGAGGGCATCGAGGGTCTTGCTGTCTTCTGTGACAGGGATGACAGCAAGACCGTCCCTGATCTCCTGGTCGCTGACCGCTTCTGCAGGCTGGGGGATACGAAAGAGGGTCTCGAAAAAGGGGGGCGCAAGGGAAAGGAATAGTTTGAAGACACGGAAATAAATGCTGTCGGACGAAACGAGAATGACGTCCGCCTCTGGTTGATCAAACGGCGCATTGGCATAGACCGTTATCGAAGGTGCTTATAGACCACAGTCAATGATACGACGAGCCACCAAGACACAGAGACTCACGGAAAACAACACCAGTCTGGGCCATGTTGTAGGGTGCGTGCGACTGCAGGAAGATGGCCCCTGTCCAATTGTAACCAGCGAACGGCTAATATAATGAGTTTCCAGAACATCCGTCATCCACTTCACCCAGCCATTGCTGTACTTGTCAATTGCATGAGTGGTATGAATGAAAGAGAGGTTACTGTAATAATCAGTCGCGTATATAGTATACAACTTCAACATTCTAGCTAACCGATCCGAGTCAAAGTTTTCGATACCGAAGCCGGTTTGAATCAATTCGATCCATGGCGTTTCTCGGGAATCCTCCACCCTCTTTGTCAGCGACTTGGAAATGTATTCTGATATTTTCACAAAACGATCTTACTCTTTAACGCCTTCTTTGCAAAGAAACATTCTACAGTCGTGTTTTTTGCACCAGGAAGATTTGCTCCATAAAGTCCTCCCACCTCCGGGTCGCAAACAGAGACCCGTAATTAGTCTTTTAGGATTTGATCCTGGACAAGTCGTCCCTTGGCACATATAAGGCATCACCACGCTTCTGGTGATAGGTAAGCAGCGCGAGCGGATCAACTGTGGTGATCAGACTGATTTCTTGGAACCCGACAGAATGTGCAGTGTGTTAACGCATAACTGGCAGCGAGCCGCGCGCGGGTCCTCGGTGTGTAATTGCAAAACATCGCAAAGGTACAGTTTCGAGAGCTGGGATTCGAGAGAGCTTATCTCGATGGCGTCAAGAGAATACGTCGGAGAAACCTCAAGGACATCTACGAGATCCTCCAGCACCTCACGCGGACAGTAGAATCGAAGGGTGTCTTGCTGTTCTCTTGCACGCGAACGACGGCAAGGCCATCCTTGATCCCCTCGTAATAGCCCGGTTCGGTAGGCTAAAGGATTTTGACGAATTTCGAAGGACCGGGACGTTGTCTAATGAACGTAGGATGATGTCAGCTTAGCGTCGTCGTAGATAGTCTCTAAGAAAAATAAGGTCGTCAAAGGCAAAGGCCGGAGCCACAACTCGTGGGGACGTTTATCACAAGAGGATGAAGGAACCTGAACGAAACCATGGGTTTATAGGCTTCCTCCAACTCTTCTGAACACGAGCGTACCACCTGTTGAGGCTATCCAACCTCGGAAGCCGGCCAAAAGCCGGCTGTTATGAATGGGTGTCCGAACAGGCGCGCATGGACGACACGTTGCATATAGAAAAGCATCTACCTCGACGGTTTTTCTTGGCTGTTTTTCGTGTCGAACCATTAGTAAAAATGCTCTGAATCCGTGGTGACCAGGGCCAGGCCGTGGCACTAGCTTCGCTGCAGTGCAATTTATGGTGGTGAGTGGCAAAGCCACGAGTCCGAGTTGACGCGACTGCCAGTGACGCGATTCGCGCGTACAGCAGCTTCAATTCCACGACCACGACAATGGGCGACTTGCTCGTCGAGTGTCCCATTCACCTCGACGCAGTCTCCATCAACGACATTCTTGTCTTCAAATGCGGTAGCCCCATGAATCGATTTCAGTTCTACTTCCTTGCGTGCTGACGAGGCGCGTTTGGTTTTGTTCGATAGGTCACGGTTTCTGTGAGCCATGTCTAGAAGAACATTTTGCTCATCATGGACATTCGAGTCCTTCATGTCCTACGTGTCGAAAGCCCGTTAGACGGAAAGAAGCATTCCCGCTCTTTCTTTCCCCTGCCCAGTCGTCGACCCAGACCCAGGGCAGTCATCCGATAGCCGAGTCCAGTGCTCACGCCGTGAGATTGATTAGGGAACTCAAGGAAGCCAAGGCCACCCATGCGAATTGCTCCGACCGGTTTCTTGAATTACAGGATGAAATAAATAAGCTAAGACAAGACACGGTGTACCACACCCAGACGATACAACATCTTCGCGATCGATACGAATTGTTACACGAACGGCTGGAAGTGGAAACAGGAAATACTGCACGTGCGAAGGAAGAGAACAGCCGGTTGAACGAAGAAGTGACGAAGCTCCATGTCGAAAATCACAAGACGTCCAGGGAAAAGGACCAGGCACTGAAGGAGGTACAGGTACAATCTGAACGAGTGAAACTATTCCAAGGCTATGTCGAGAAATACAAGCACAAGGTATCCTATTCATCGCCACCCCTGTTTTCTAAACTCACCACCTATAGTGCAATCTCGAGAAAAAGAAAAGAAAGGCAATCGAGAATGCCAACCAACACCTGCAACCCAAGAGGGAGGACGACTCGTTGATGGTGGTCGATGCAAATGCCCCGGACATGCTACATCGAGATGAACCCGATTTTAGGTGGTTAGATGATGCTTGCAAAGTGAAGGGCGATCGACTCAGCGTCCCAGGTGACGAAGACTCGGAGTTTGAGAGGGAGAGTGAAGATGAGACGCAGCTCAGTGATCCCGGTGACAAACGAAAGCAAAGGGTAAGCCAGAGCGATTTTCTAGGGAAAGTGCTGACGATAGTATGCAACGCTCGATATTTCCAGGAGGATCAAGCATCAGGACCACCTCTTCAATTTCCTTCTGACTGGAATCTTGGACTGGAACCTTTTGCTGGACCATCGCCTGGGGTCACTCGGAAGCGAAGGCATAGAAGTAGGCAGATCGGCGGAAGCAAAATTGTCAAAGTGAAGATGCCTATGGCTGTTGACACTCACGAACTAGCCGGAGGTCCATTGGCTATTGACAGGTACGGCCATATCAAAGGTACTGTTGTACTTGGATCTAGGCGTAAACTCAACTCCAAGAATTGAGATGCGTGCTGGTCGCGCCGCCATCGGAGGTCATGTATTGTAGTCACTACTTATACCGATTCGATAATTCATTTGGCTACGTCGGAATGTATGTGCATTAGCCTAGTACTTGAGTTGGTGCTGCAGCTAGGCCTGACTATCCAAGTACCAGACTACAGCATCACATTTCGTAGATCACCGTGCTGGTAGATCCTTCTGATCAAGTTTGATGACACATTTGTAGGTCGATTTCGGCTCTGCCAGTTTGCAAATGGAACTTGCTCCTTACACCACACCATCTGGTACATGGAAACGCCTTCAGAATATCCCCAGAATCGCTGATCTGTGAACAGGTTTCCTCTTACCGTCTATCCATGCTGCGCCTCCCTTCTTTACGTGAGATTACACCGTCTTCATAGCAAGCGACTGGAATGAACGTCACGCCAGAGAACAACCGACGCCTAGCACGCAGAGCCTCTTCGCCGACCACTGGACCCGACTGATCCTCTCGTACGCACGACACCGCCGACTCTTTACCCTTCGCGTCGAGGACGCCGAAGGGCCAGGAGGTGATTGGGACGAAATACTACGCAACGAGCGCATAAATCGCAAGTCGTTCATAAGCGCGGATGATCATTCTCTTGAATACCCTCTCTGCTCAGGTCGCGTTCTTCCGTCGTACCTCTCCTCACTGATCGCGGTGCTCGTCACGAAGAACGTGGCGGTCTACGAACCCGCAAAGCAAACGCGTTCTGTATTACTGCTGTGGAGGCAACCCGAAGAGTGGGCAGAGGCGCTACACGCATGGGTGACTCTCCCTCCTTTATTTTCTCTCGATGCGCGCTGACACTACCCATCTCATGTAACAGGCGACGGCGACTGGGCAGTTGAACACGATATTGACATTTTACGAGATAACCGATCCGCCCATCCCATCTCCCCTCTCAGGGTTGCCAGTTTCGTTGCTTCGCAGAGCGATCAACGTACTCGTTCGTTCAGGACGAGCTCAGATCATCGGCGTCACCGACGGTGAAGGTGTCAGGTTGTTTGCAGGGACGACATAACGGACATGTGTAGTAGTATCTGTTTGATCCGATAGAGGAATCGGAACTTGCCGAACGTCTAGGCAGTAGACGAGATTAAAGTTTCAGCCACACGCCATAGACGGGACACCACAAGCACAAGTCGGTACACTCTCAATCGACAGCGACAAGATAACGGTGACACGACGACCGCCATGGCAAGCATTTTCCAGCCAAGCTTCTCGTTTCTCGCGCACTGAACCGTTCCACACGCAGGCCGAGCAAAAGACGACCCCAACCAACCCCATGAAAGAGCTCCGAATCGAAAAGCTCGTCATCAGTACGTCCCACGTCGTCTCGACGCCAACTCCAGATACGACGACGCACAACAGACATTTGCGTCGGTGAATCAGGCGATCGCCTGACCCGCGCCTCCAAAGTCCTGGAACAGCTCACCGGCCAAACGCCCGTCACCTCCAAAGCCCGCTACACGGTCCGCACGTTTGGCATCCGTCGAAACGAAAAGATCGCCGTGCACGTCACCATCCGCGGACCCAAAGCCGAAGAGATCCTCGAGCGCGGTCTGAAAGTCAAGGAGTACGAGCTCAGACGGAAAAACTTTTCGGACACGGGCAATTTTGGGTTCGGGATCCAGGAGCACATCGATCTTGGGGCGCGGTACGATCCTGGGATCGGTATTTTTGGTATGGACTTTTACGTGGTCATGGGGAGGCCTGGGATGCGCGTTGCGAGGAGGAAGGAGCGTAGGGCCAAGGTTGGGTTCCAGCATCGTGTCACCAAGGACGACACGATGTCTTGGTATAAGCAGAGGTTCGATGGTATCATCTTGGTGAGCACAGGCTTTGACGGCATAGGGACTACGAACTAACCCTTTGTTTTCCCAGAAATAAATGTGCACTCTGTCCTTGCTTCCCGCACTATGCATGGCACGGTATGACTAGGCTTATGTGTGATGCCATGTTTTCGACATCAAAATGCATTATTTCTCTTTCCTCTCGAGTAATACGTCCAATTACCGGTGTTCTGCAAGTTCGCCATAGTAGTGATTGGGTGCTTCCTCATCGACATCAGGTAAGCCTCATTTCAGTAAAGATTAGTTTGACTCGATCATGCAGCGAGAGCAATGATATTCCGTAACATGAGCCCATACAAATAGATGGTGACCAAATAAAGAGTAGTACCGTATCCTCGATTCGCTGTTGATGTCATGACTCTGCGTACCACCTCCACCTCAACACCCTCATCTTCAGCGTGGCCCCTTCGCCGCTGCCATCACCGTCCACGACCATCTTCCCGTCATCGTCGCTGCCCTTGATGACGATCATGTCGTTCTCAAAGCTGAAATCGTCCTCGGACAGGTTCGATCGTAGGACGCGCACGCTCGGTTTGGGAGTCGTCCGTGGCGGGTTCGACAACGCCTCGTTCTCCCTTCTCTTGGACTGAGAACTCTGGGACGTTCCCGAGTCTGGGGGATCTGTCGCGACGCCATCCGGTGGTGGGTTGTCTGCGTGCGTCTTTCGCTCCTTGGAAGGCTCGGGGAGAGATGTATCCTGCAACGTTTTAGAGGTAGCGTCCGCCGGCGGTGTCGATACCGTCGTCGGACGGGGTTGTAATGTATCCAGGGAGGGCGGATCAAGAACGGAGAGCGTGTGTCGTTCCTTGCCTTGGTGCATGCACCGAGTCACGAGATAAGACTGTTTCGAGCATTCGAGAACGACGCCTCTTTGCGGCTCATCGGCGGAATCCATGTCCACATCACCGTCTGCTTGGTTTTCGCGAGCCACGGCGGTCTTCCGGCGCTTGGCCGGCGGTGGGGTAACAACCGACCCCTGGTGAGGGAAGAGCAAGCCCTGCACTACTTGTGCATCGAATTTGAACCTGGTAGATGCGCCGGAGATGGATAAACATGGGATGGGAAGGGAATAGGTAAAATAACATACCCAATCCCGGTGTTTCTCTTCCCCCGATCGGGTATACCAAAGGAGATCGTCATCGCTCGCATCTTCCTCGCCTCCTCGGCAATAGTGGACATCTCGCTCAACCCCGCCTTCTTCATCTCCGTAAAATCGACATTAAGCCTTCGTCTCTTTGGGGCGTTCGTAACATCAAAGAGCGGGGGAGACGGCGGCGGCGGGAGGCCAAGAATGTCAGCGCGCCGTTGCGCGTACTCTGCCAATCGCTGTGCGCGGTTTCGAATCCCGAGGCCGGATGCGACGTGTGCGTTTTGCTGAAACGACAAGTGAGCGAGGAGATTCATCGGTGGAAGTTGATAGAGCACAAACCTCGACGACGTCGACGCTGATGACCTCGAACGCGCTCCCATCGTGGCCCCATCCCCATCCACAGCTGACACATCCTCTTCCATCATCCTCGGCTTCTTCGAAGCTCGTCATTCGGCCAGCACTATCGCCCCTCCCAGCGCTCTCTTCGCCGTAAAACGACTCGCCCCATCCACCGATGAAACGGCTCGCCCAAACGCCGCCCGCGTAGCCGGGCGGCTGAGGGTCGCCATTCAAAGAAGACGTAGAAGGAACGGCGGACACAGGTGGCGGTGGTGGAAGAGGCGTATTGGTGCGAGTTCGAGGGACGCTGGCAGTTCCGTTTACGTGGCCATTAGCACTGAGACCATTCATGCTGCCACGACCATCATTTTGCCCGCTCTTCACAGCGCCAGAGGCCGAGGCTAGGGTAGGTACGAGTGCGAGTACGACGCGTATCGTGCGCCCTTCCGTCTTTGCTCGAGCGATACCACTCCATGTCAGTAGACCGGCGTGCACTGCACATTGGATGACGTCCGAATCGTCAGTGTACACACGTCGCCGCGAGCACGAGTAAACCGACGGAGTGAATGGGAAAGGAGGAGGGGGAGGTAGACCACCACCCCAAAGGCGGAACTTTTGAGGTCTCGCAGGTGGTAGAAAAGATGGAGGAACAAGAACTGAAAGTCGAAGTTCAGTGGGTATCTGAGGTGTAGCAGTAGACTGCGGCGTGGATGTCGCAGCCAAGGAGCCCGAGCTAGAACCAGCTTCGGTCGCTTTGGCCTCAACTGGATTGTCCCCTTCGACGACGGGCGTAGGAATCCATTCCAGAAAATAATAAGGAAAGGGTGTCCGCGGCCAAACATATGTTCCAAGGCTGACGAATGGCTTCTTCTCTCTCTCCTTCCTGGCCTTCGCAAGTTCCTCGGCACTGGGCATCCGCTCGAGCATCTCGAGCCGCTCGCGTTCCACCATCTCCAGTCTTTCGCGCTCGAGAAGCTCAAAGTTTTCGCGTTCCAATCTCGCGAGTCGCTCACGCTCGACGATATCGATTCCCCCGAGTCTGTCGCGCTCGTAGAGCTCGCCGATTTCCCGTTGGAGCATCTCGAAGCGTTCCCGGGCCTCGAGTCGCTCGCGTTCGGCTTCCGCGTGCTCCCCCTCGCGATTCGCAGCATTCACCGGCTCCAGGTCTCTGTCCACCATTGTGCCACGTTCGCGTTCCACGAGTTCCAGTCGCTCCCTCTCGCGCTTCTCGATCGATTCTCGGTCGGTACCAGATCCAATGGGCGGACGCTCGTCACGTTCGCGCTCAATCATTGACACATCGGCGGCCTTTCGATCCTTGTCGCTTTCCCTGTCCCTGGAAGGGCTAAAACCGCTCGCACTAGCGACTTGCAGTACCCTCTCCCTCTCCATCACTTCAAGACGTTCGCGCTCTCTTTCACGCTCGAATGCCTCCGCACGTTCGCGTTCTGCCATATCGTAGGGGTGAGGTCGCATGGGCAGACGGTCCCGATCACCTGGGCGTTCGAGAACGAGCCTCTCGCGCTCCAAAACGACACGTTGTTCGGGAGGTAGAGCGCGTTCTCGTTCATGTATGATGCGATGATCCCTGTCATTGACGACCATACGCTCCCGTTCCAAATAGACTCTATCCCTCTCGACCAGCCGCTCTCTCTCGAGTCTGTCGCGTTCGAAAACCGCCCTGTCTCGTTCGGCCATTGCACGCTCCCTATCAGCAAGCGCGATGCGGTCGCTGTCGCGTTCTGGAAAGGGTATAGCCATACGTTCGCGGTCGGCCATGGGCATTCTTTCGCGGTATTGCCGACGGTCCATCTCGCGCTCGCGTTCTCTGTCCCGTTCCCAGGTAAACTGTCGTTCGCGCTCGTTCATGAGTTGAATCTCACGCTCCCGAGGATGATCATGTGGAGGTGGAGGGTGGTGCGGACCGGGAGCACCTGGGCCAGTCGTGTTGCCAGCAAGTGGTTGACCGGGCCCGCCAATGTTTATTGCATGAGGAGATGGCATGCGGGAATGTGTGCGACGTTCCCGGTCTCTGTCTCTCTCACGGTCGTGACCCCGAGGTGGCATACCTGGTGCATTTTCGCCCTCGCGGTGCAACGCTGCGACGCGCTCTCGTTCGCGCTGGATATGCATTTCTCGTTCTCGTGGTAGCATCGGCATCGCTTCCATCTCCCTCGACATGAGCTCGCGGTCGCGTGCGGAGAGCACTTCCCTTTCCCTTTGCACTGCGATATCCCTCGGCGGGACCATATCGCGTTCGCGTTGGGGAAGAATCATGCCCTGATCCCTGGAAGAGTCTCTCATTCGCTGGCGCTCCCGCTCTCTTAGATAAGCGGCCCGGTCGTGGTCAGGGTGATACCCGTATTCGGGATCGCGCGTTTGCTCCAAGTCTTTCTCGCGAACCAAGTCACGTGGGGGACCACCCACGCTCATTTGCATGTCCCGCTCTCGAATCATGTCTCGTTCTCGTTCTCGTTCTCGAGCGACGGCGAGGTCGCGCTCCCGCTCCCGCGCCGCGTCCCACTCGGGTGGATGTGTCTGAAATTGGCCCTGTCCCGGAAGGAGTGGCGGGCCTTGTCTGTGTGGATGAGAGTGGGTAGGTGGTGGATGTATGCGGTCCCTATCGTGTGGTAGACGTTCGTGAGGAAGCAGGGGCATCCTGTCTCGCTCGTTTGGAAGCGGCATACGGTCATGTGGTGGAGGGCCGACGGCCATGCGGTGGCTTGAGCCTGGAGGGGACTGTTGTGGTTGGGCAGGTGTTCGGAGTGGGGGAGGTGGCTGGGTAGGGGGTGCACGGGCAAGCGGGGAGACTCTATGCATGTGATGTGGGGGACGGTCGCGCTCGTGAGGGGAAGGGATCGATCTATCGTGTGCGGGAGCGAGAGGTCGGTCATGGATTGGGCGGTCGTGAGGAGATGCGAGGGAACGTTCACGTGGAGACGGGAGGGGTCTTTCTCTCTCCCGTTCTCTGTCGAAAGGAACGGCGACGCGTTCTCTAGCTGCATGACGAATGAAGTCCATATCCTCTTGTTGACGATCGCGCTCACGTTGGTCCCATTCCTTTTCTCTATCTCTCCCGGGTCTGAAGTTGGTCCCAGGGCTGGTGTTTGGATGAGCAGAGGACGGGCCAAGTGCTTGTGCTTGGGTCTGGGTGGGGGGTCTAGCCAATTGCTCGTCTGCGGTGCGTTTATCGAGTATGAGGACGCCGGCTGCGGTGGTCAACAAAGGTCTCGAGGTAGGGGAGTGCGAGGCTGGAGGAGGGTGGGTAAGCGTGGGTAAATTGGGAGATCGGAAGGGCGCACCGATGTTTGATGGGGTTGAGCTACCGCTTGCATGAGCGCGCTGCACTACGGGACTGCGTTCTGAACGGAGGAGAAAAAAAAAGACGCGCAAAGGGCAAGGGTGGCGAGATAAGGCAGGCGATTAGCGACTGGCCCGTCGAGGCGGTGAGAATGAACCACACCTGAGCCGGGCATAGCCGGTTTGATTTGAGGGGGAGGTTGGTGGTGGTGGGACGTGCGAGTATGGAGTGATGCTGGGCCTGGACCCAAATTGGAGAGTGCAAGAGGGGAGGACCCCTGACGCGATGTGGGAGGACCCCAGGAAGTGTGTGGCACGGAGGGAGATGGATGCTGCAGGCTTGCCATTGCGGGCGTGGGATCGATTGGAGAGGGCTGGATCTGAGGTGGACGAGGAGTGATGCGATGCATCGGTGGGGGGTCCGGTCGAAAGGAGGAGTGTGTAGGATAGTAAGAACTGGGCTGAGGGGGATACGCGGACTGCGGGACGGACGGAGGCTGCGAAGATTGCTGGTGAGGATGCGAGTGGTGTTGCTGGTGCTGAGATTGTGGGGAGACGGAGGCGGAGGGGAGCGATGGCGCTGTCGATTGGGACGGCGGGGGAGAGTCGTGCTGGGGCGGAGGGGGACGTCTGCGGTGCTGGGAGGGCGAGTCTTGGAGGAGATCAGAGACGTTCATGTTGGAGGCGAAAAGGGCGAAAAGAAAAAGAAAAAGAAAAAGGACGAAAAAAAGAGGCGAGCGAGGAGGCGAGCGTTCGAAGATGAGAGTAAAGAAGAGGAATTAAAAGTGTGAGTAAAAAGGAAAGGCTGCTAGCAAAATCAGGTTCATTTCAATTAGATTCGCATCTCACGATCGAGATCTGCAGCCCACGTGGTCAGATCGAGATCAAAGGCACTGTTGCTGATCACGCCCTTGAACAGCGGTCGAGCCAAACGACGACGCCCTCTCTTCGTCGACCAGGACTAGGACGAGCCAAGTCGCCGTCTTCTTTTCTTCATACGTCACCGTCGCCGGATTTGGATGTTCGTGATGGAACGGTTGGCATAGCTTCTCTGCCGTCCTGTACGGGGTCTCATCCGCATCAAAGATACGCGGCTTTCTCCGAGTCCGACTCGATCTTAAATAGCCCTTCGGCATCTTCGTGACATGACCACCAAACAATGGCAGAAACCTCGTTCACCCTCACCGTCCCCGACGAAAAGCTCGATCTCCTCCGCAGAAAGCTCGAGCTAGCCACCTTTCCGGACGAACTCGAGAACGCAGAATGGAAATACGGCGTCCCTCTGGCCGACGTCAAGAGACTCGTCGAACGGTGGAAGAACGGGTACGACTGGCGCAAACACGAAAAGGAACTCAACGACGAGCTACCCATGTTCACGCGAGACATCGACGTCGACGGCTTTGGAACGCTCAACATTCACTACGTGCACAGGAAGAGCACCGTGTCGAACGCAATCCCCTTGCTTTATTGCCACGGCTGTACGTAGCGTCTGTGAACCGCGTTTCATTCACGGAACCGTCCGGACATCTAGGGCCTGGAACTTTCCACGAGGTCAGAAAGCTGCTACCTCTACTGACTGTCTCGTCCCCCGACCATCCCAGCTTCCACGTCGTGTCCCTCAGTCTGCCTGGCTATGGGTTCTCCGAGGCGCCTCGCAAGCAGGGCTTTTCGATCAATCAGTACGCCGAGGTATGCTCTCAAATGTCCGTCGTCCGCTGCATTCGACATCTCATCGCTATCGATAGGTTGCACACAAGTTGATGCTCTCGTTGGGGTACGATGAGTACGGCAAGTCCTCCTCGTCAACCGTCTCGTATGCGGACTGACCAGATCTTCCTAGTCTCACAGGGCGGTGATTGGGGTTCACTCGTACGTTCATACAATAACCTCCCCTTTGAGTGCGATTCAACCATTTCAGATCACGTGCTACATGGCCGCAGAATACGGTGGAAAACATCACAAGGCCTGGCACACAAACATGCCACTGTGCGTCCCACATACCTCCTCTGTCTGTCAGCAATGGCACCCAACCCATATTCCAGCGCCAAGCTTCCGTCTCTCTTAAAGGAACCGTTGTCGTTCCTCGCATTCTTGGTCACGCCATGGTCTGCAAAAGAGAGAGAGGGTTTGGCACGCACCCAATGGTTCCAAAACCATGGCAGTGGTTACCTCGCACTGCAAGGCACTCGACCTCAAACTCTTGGATATTCCCTGACAGACAGCCCTGTCGGGCTGCTCGCCTGGATCTATGAAAAGCTGCACAACTGGACGGACAATTACCCTTGGGAAGACGACG
>JBBPJX010000568.1:0-13584 GCA_038088955.1 Neotropicomus parvogracilis | reverse complement strand
GGAAGCGCACTTACTCCCTGGAGCCACAGATGAGTCTCTTTGGTTACTCATTGTGGACTCCAGGTATGTATTCGCTATTTACACATTCTAATACATATGGTTACTCATTGTGGACTCCAGTCTAAGTTCCCAGAAGCTTCCTAAGTCGATCCAACAAGTGGCTAGTCCGCTTTCCGACTTCTCGCCCTCTAATAAGAGCACCACACATAAGCCGAAAATGCCTTGTTCTTGATCTTGTCAACATTTGGGGTGTCGACTTGAAGGAATCTGCACATCCCATAGTGTACCCAAGGCTTGATACTGTAAAAGTCTCCACCCTCGCATGATTCAAACCCATTCAGATTTCCACCAGGATACTTGGCCCTCTTACGGTCATAAGCAGTGTTCCACCCAGCCTGTACCATATCTTCTTCAGTTCACTCGCAAACGAGTGACGCGAAAATAGCTGCCATGGTGGCGTTGCACAACTCGGCAGCAATACGTGCATAGGCAATCTCATCTTGATCTTTAATGTTCCTACATGTTTTTATGATGTGGGAAGCTGATCGGAACATGGCATGGGGCAACGCACGCTCCAATAATCGATAGGTATGCATCATGATGGCGTCCTTGTATCCGATCATGATGCCATTGTCTCCAACAATGGTCCTAACCGCTTGATCCCAGGTATCTCCTTTGGTCTGAACATCAAACCATTTGCCGTAGTTATAGACAACGTGGTGGCCGGGTGTGGCCTCTGCCTTCTCCTTATGAAGTGTGTTGACAATTAAGATTGGATGGATTTGTTCCTTGAACAGGATTGCGATGACCTCATTGGAATAGATGGTGGGATTGAAGTGAGCCAGGTAGAAGCTGTTCTCCTGACTGAAGCAGATGATGCAATCGAGGTTGTCCTCCACGATGAGTGGTTGCAAATGCTGCATGCGAGTCGGATTTTCTGGCGGGGAAGGAATAGGGAGCAGGTTTTCGACAAGCGGATCGTAGAGACGTTGGACAAGGCTTTCGAAGATTGCAATGGCTATGGCAAGGTCCTGACTGGCCAAACCAACAGTGGCCACATGGGTGGCATGATCAGATTTGCGGGCGGGTGGGTGGGCTAGGAAATCTGCGATGTTCATGACGCCATCCCTCTTTCCCTCAATTGTAAGTTTCTCCCCCTTCCGAGAGTAATAGTACGCGACAGCATCAACACCACACTTTTCCACTGCTTCTATATCGTCAATGAGGATGGTGGAACCTTCATGTATGAGACAGTCGAAATACTCTGTGGGCAGCTCATCAATACCAAGAGCTAGAGTGACAATGTCTGGACCGATTTCATCAACAGTGATGACCGGTGCCTTCAAGGCAGTGGCCACTATCAAGAAGTCAGCATCAGGAAGTAGGGATCGGTCTGACGTGGCGATGAGCTTGATACCAACATGTTCCTGCATTTCTCCAATGAGTTGCTTGTTGGACGAGAATGTGCTGAAGATCAGGATATGTTTAATTTGGTTGCGAGAACGACTGTCAAGGAGTGTATAACTGCCCTGGTGAGCTGGCTAGCGCCAATGAGACAAATGATGATATTGATCGCATCCGGGAGAAGGGCGTCAATGCACTCCAGTGCAATCCAGCCTGTACGACTATTGGAAACAGAAATGGCTTCAAGTGTGAATAGTCGGTCACCAGTCTTCTTTTCGCAGAGAAATATATCGACACTTCTGACTGGACCGGTAACTGGATTGGTTGGACTGCGGTAAATGTCCTTCAATCCAGAATACTCATTGAAAAAGCCGATAAGTGCTCCTTCTGTGGTGTTGGTATCGAAAGTCAAATGTACCTTGACCTGACCCAATCCTCCACTGCATTGGGTTTTCCAGAAAGACTTCAAAGCTACATTCACGAGAGCGGGAGTGATTGAAGCCCCTGAGCTAGTGAGCTCCACTTTTGACCAGTGTCTTGAGCGAATACTATCAAGAACAGCTCTGGGGATTTTCTGTATGCATTTTATTAACAGGGAAGTTGGAGGCATCGGGAACTTACCTTGATAGCCAAGTTTATTGCTCCCAGTGTGCGGGCAAACATTGCATCAAGATCTTGCACCACAACATTGGCATATCTTTGAGCTTCCATTGCTTGCTGAAAAACGAGGTCAATTGAGGGGCAGATTAGATTTTTTGTGATAATACCTTTGCACTGTCGGGACGGTGTGCAATGCTTATTTCATAAGAAAGATGCGTAGATATATACTATTTCTGCTCTTTTCTAATTTTAGTAATCAGACCACCAAGGGGGGTTCTTGTCAGCTGGAAAATCTCTGGTAAACAAAGGGGTTCAGAATAGATGTCGTGCCCCCTGCTAAGTTTTCCCCACATGTGCAGTAAGCACGCCATCCACCATCTCCATTTGGCATAGTCATATGAATGCTTTCGTGGAAAGCTCGGATCCAAACAAGGTTGCATCAGAACTGCCAAGGCTCTAATCGCCGTTGGATGAAAGTTCAGTGGCAGGTCAGACGTCTGATGACATCAAGTGAAGTTTCAGTTCAGATCTTTCAGACTGCTGCTGAAATAGAATCGTATGAGAAGACAAACCAATAGGCATAATGCCTTATTTTTGTAGTGCAAAAAAGCATGTTATAGCAAATACTCTATAAAGGCTTTTGAAGCCCACTTGTCCCAAAAAGGCTGCCATTGAAAATGCAGCCTCCCCACCCTCGGAATGCCAATCTGCTGGTTCAGACCATCACAAAAGACCTCAGAAAGCTGAGGAAAATACTTGGAAGAGATCTGACGTGACATTTCACAGAGCACTATCCTCTTGTAAGTCATATTTGTAGAGTGCTAATGAGGCCACAAGTTGCATGTCGCCTTCCAAGCCTACCATGACAGCTGGCCACTGCTGGAGTCTTACCTAAAGACGATCAAAGAGCAGACCATAGCGATGGCTGAAAGCCTTGGGGAGACCTACTGGCTCAGAATCTGTGACGACATCAACACGGTCATATGCAAAGATGGAGTAGTTGAGTATCCTGCTCACCGAGAGCGAGAAAAGGTTGAAAAGACTGGGGAATGTGCTCTCGAACAACTGGTGGTTCATCATTTTCCTCATGCAATAATTTTGGTCATTGTTCGCACCACTCAGGGCTACGGTTTTGTAATTCAATGGGAGCAGGCGGTGAAATCCCTCCGCTCAGAAGATTTAAAATGTTTTGCTGAAATTTGGCACCGGTGGAGGCAGGGAGGCTGTGAAGAGTGGGATGCGGTTGGAAGGTGGATGACTTCCAATTTTGTTCCTACTACCAACAGTGGATAGCAAAGTGATGATGCGACTTGCCCCAATATACAGAGGAGTATTTTAGTGACACACTAAATAATCAATTCTGATGATGAATGTTCAGTCACAGTGTCATGCCTCCTAGTAGTCCTGCAGTGTTGCTTGTCAGCTTAATTACTCTCCACTCGGCGAGAGATTTGAAATTGCATCATTGCTGTAGAAGACATGGGTTTGATGTTTGGGCGGCATAATGTGAAATTCAACACCTATGGCATCACTGCGTCATCCAAAAATGAATTTGTTATTGCAAATGTGTGGTGCATGGTGAAGGAGAATTTTGCCAGCTCTTCGTGTTGGTGAAGGATTGAAGTGATGCAGGCATACATGCCATTACCATGAGTTCGCCAGGTGCAGGAAGCACGGGCGCGTGCATCGATATTTCTCCCACAGAGGCAGTGATCGTTTTTCATTTATGTCTTCGAACCACCTGAAGAACATGTCAGAGAGTCATATTGCTAAGCTGTGGAACATACAAGGACTTCGTTTTTTTGAACAAACAGCATACAGGATGTGACAAACAGCGAGTGTAGCCAACCTGATCACTCATTAAACATGTCGTTGACGTGCTGTGTGATGAGCACCGCAATAGCTGATATGGGTTTAAAGAGACAACCTCCTCCCTCTCACTTTCCCGTCCCATTGCCTTCTCTCGCCTCGTCGGCTTGCATTTTATGACTTGCTGAGATTACTAAAGGCTCATCCCGCACATCGATAGATGTACTGAGCATTGACACAGTGACAGCGGGAAAACCCATTGGCTGTTCAGCGTGCAATGATCAGTTCTCCCCATTGGTGTGGAGGCATGACGGATCGCTGCATATTCTCCCAGCCCTTCCCGCTATCAGGATGCTCTGAGGGCTGAGCTTTCCCAATATGAAAATTGGCTTTTGGCAGTTTACCAGTTTATGCCCTATTGTTGCCCCCGAGCCAGCCCTCAATAGCGTACACATGCTCATGACCATGTGAGCAAAACGGGTCCATGTGTTGTGCTGTGGATATAAGAAACACGCATGAGAAGCACAATCCAGAAGGGATAAGGTGGTTCACACCTGGCATAGTAACTCTGCCTGGCATCAAATCAGCATGACAAGGCTGTCCGACGGCTGCGCAAAATCTCTTATCTACTTTCCCTCAATAGCCGAGGCTATGCGACTGATGGGAGCATTTTTCCTAAACGGGGGGCAAACTATGGATATTTCTGCCAGGGGGGCTTCATTACTGCATGCTATGAACTGGTGAGCTTTCAATCTGGAGAAGCCCTTTTGTCATGTATGTCAGAAACTGCCCCATAATTGCGCAACAATAATGAAACATGCTTCGTGCCCCGTTAATGACCCCAGACAGAGCTGATGCCCCAGCTCTGCTTGCCCACGGGGTCACAGCAACAGCTGAATCACTTCCTGGATTTAGATCGATTCATGGATCAAGCTGGCTGCTTGTTGCCCGCCATGCGTCCTGCCATCCTGTGTGCACGCCTCTACTGGATCTGCCACCTCCCCTATGTCATCCGCCAGCTATGCTGGCTCTTCAGGTTTTCGGTGACCTATTGGTTCCTTTGGAACCTACGTTCCATAAGTGTCACACAAGTGTCTTGAAACCAACTGCTGATCATGATGCAGTTAACGCTCGAGGTCACGCCAAATCTGCACGGCTTGCAGGCTCATGAGACAGCTATCGCACGTCTTCCCTGAGTCACCGTGTCAATGCTCAATTCATCCACTGCTCGTGACGAGGACAACAGTTGGCTGGATGGAAATTACCCAGCCACTATCCTTGCCGAGGCTATACCAAAGAAGTTCAGCGAATCCAAGATTTGGGACGAGAACATTGATTTCGACACTCTGACTGCAAAGGACAATGAAAGCATCATTTACAATGTCGAACAGGAAAAGAGTATCGCTGCGCTATTTAATGTCTCCAACAAAGCTGACAGATAGTCTATAGAAGCGATAGGTATTTGGATCCAAATGAGCACCGAAGAAAAGGAGGATATCCATGTCACAGTTGAGGTCTCTGGTGATGGCAGTCTCGCAGATACTGTCGATGCTCAGACGTGCATAAGCGCTCCACAGACATGCCATGCATATGAGATCTGGCTGACTGCATATAGTGGCAGCGAATATTGGATTGAGATTCAAGGCAAGTCGGTGAAGCTAACAACGGTCAAATGCTTCGCTTTTATCAAGGAGTGGGTGTTCTGGATGAGTGGCGATAACTTTGCAGATTCTCCTGTTTGAATAGTAGCAAACGCAGATAGCTGATTGGCCGATTGGACACGGAGGTCGAGGGTTGAGAAAATGCAAATTGAGCAATTAGAAACCTGTAGTTCTTATTGTTGTAAATCTACAAATGAACTCGGCAGCAGACTGGGAGGTCCGAGGCATATTATCAGAATGTGATATTTTGACATGGAGTGAAATAGAGTTTGATTGCTTGGCTGTGAACGATAGCGGCATCGCTTCCATTGCAATGTGCTGAGATTTTCGATCTGCTGGTAAACATGAGGTAAGGCACAGGTTGCTGCTCGGCATCGTCACTTTTTCAAATGTCACTATTAGGTCAGCGCTCCTTGATGGATAAAAGGAAGTGGCCCCAACATGTACAATCGACCCTGCTACTACTGCCTTAACAAATATGCTCATTTCTGCAACGACCACCCCAGACCAAATCATAGGAAATATAGCCTTCTTTGAAGGCGTAGGCTTTAACGCTCTTCAAGAAAGGCACTTTGATGCGCAACCTTCGCAACAAGGATCACTCTCGAACACCATTGAGTGCTGTCTAGTGACAATCAGACTGGAGATTGGTCCAATAGCTTTGGTCAATCTTTTTGAATTTTGGTATTGAATAAGTGGTGCTCCTTTACGAGGGTAACACTAAATGTCTATCCAATAGATTCTTTTGGTTGTTGATGCCACAGCCCTCTTCTCACACCTGTCAGAAAGCACTGATGCACAGGAGGTGTGCAAACTGCTCTGACCTCCAAGATCACACTGTCATCATCACAGAAATGGATCCTGAAGCCATCGCCGAAACTTGCCTCCACGGCTTTCCCAACATCGTCTTTGGTTGAGGGGCAGCTATCCAAGTCAATAGCACATTTCGGGAACCTCCAGCGAACAATGGAGCTGGCACGGTGGACTTTGCTGTTGAGCTGGCTTCCTCCATGTTTCCAGAACCGCGTTGCGTGATCACATGCAGAAAATCGGACATCCTCAACTGTGATTTGGCCAATGACTTCCTGGTGGTCGAAGATGGAGATACATTCTTGCTTGATTTTCTCTGGTGTTATTGCGAGATTTATTGGACAATGATTTGCCAAAAGCTAGATGGAGAGAGCTTTACTATCGAAGCGATAAAGGATTTGTGTATAGGGTGCATGGGTGAATGCGACTTCAATATGCATTTAGGGAACCTCACGAGAGGTGCGCTGAAATTTATATCCATCGATGATCAGGAACCTTTAGCATAGATACTTGGTACTCTCAAGTCTGATATGCTTCTCTTTTGTGTACTTTATGTATTCCCATGCTGAACTAGGATTATACCACTATTGGTTTAGGCTTGACACAAACAAGCAAATACATGTGACAACATCGGCTTTGTTAAAAAATGCTACTACCAATTTTCAAATTGGATATGGCCACCCATTCGATGAACTCAAGTTGGGAAGTCATTTGCAAATGACATTGTAGAGTAACACCGCCATGGGGCTGGTTTCTTACATCATGTTGTCAGCAGGGCTCAATTGAGTTCAGGTCTCGCAACAAATTTGGTGGTGGTAAGAGCAGATCTCACAATACGGCCTTGGGCAATGCAAAAGAGGTCAGATTTGGTAGAAGCGCTGATTCACAAGGGAGCAGATGGCTGTCAGCAGGTCATCAGGTCATCAGGTCATCAGGTCATCAGGTCATCAGACATAGCTATCTGCCATTTTTTTGGCAATGGCTTGCCGTGTCCCAGAATCTATTCCGGGATGGAAAAGTGCGGAATGGTGGTGCACCGCATGGAACATGTCAATGCTGGTGAAGGGCTATTTTCCTGGCCACTTGCAGCCTCGCCGCTTTGGCACATGACCTTTGGATCAGACATACATATGTGATCCTCTTATCACCCAACCAGAACATTTGAGGGTGAATTGGCTGCGTTAGGTCCCAAACATTTCACCAGTTAAATAGTCAAGATCGATGGACATACATTGCTCAAACGTCCATTCCTCAGCCAGGTGCATAACTTCTGAATTTGCCAGCATAGCATTTAACAATGAATTTTTCAACCTGTCAGAAGGCATCTGTTCACATTGCCCCTTGCCTTCACCCGCACGGCTCAGGGCACATACAATAAATCTACAGCTACTCAATCAGCCTCCTTCATCTGGAATCACCCAGTGTGAGCGATGGACATAGACACCTCCCTTCCTTGGTAGAACATACGCTGACATTCCCTAGGACCAAATTTATGTCTTTCCTCCTGTCCCAAGTGACAAGTGGCGTCCCCCTCTCAGCGTGTCAGCTGAGGAGTTTGCCGATCTTCACTCGATGAAGAACATGGCTCAGTGTGGAGACAAGAAATGGGACCACATGCAGGTCATCACTTATTGGTTCGCATACTTTCCGGAACTAGGATTGCCGGAGAACAGCATTTCAATGCTGAGGGCGTCCGCAAAGAGGGGTCATTGCAACCACGAGTTCAATATCGTCACTACAAGAAACAGACATGTCACTGACCACAATTTTGCGCCTGTATGCACCACCGGCATCAAAGATCTCTATGCTGACTTATCACAAGAGGATGTCATGGGCCAACTGGTGTTGATCAGATGGTTTCAGAACAGTGACTTCGCACCCTATAATATGCGCTCTGAAGATACAATTATGGCATCCGCCAATCTCCTCTGGCAGGCCAGGCAGATTGTCCCAGATGGCACATTCTTTGCTGATTGTCACAACAGCGACATAGGCGTCTTTGTGGCCTGGATAAGCAAGCGTGCAGATCATGCCTATATGCTCCTGATGTTATACACTTTCACAATCACTTCTGGAGAGCAGCTCGTCGCGGAAGTCGAAAAACACCATCCTGATCCTCAATGGAAGACACGCGTCAAGCTTGTGCTCAACCTCTACCCGAGTGAGCTTGTCACCTTGGCAAGGAGATACGGTATGGCCACTGGCAGCATTGAGGATCTTGTTGTGGTCGGAAAAAAGCTTTTGATCAGTCTCGCCAAAGCAGGTGTATGCCTCTTTGCACTTCTTACCATGTGCTCAGGTATCAACTCTGCCAAAATCGAGGCTGAGGATATGGAAGATGAAGAGGTCCAGCGTGCCATCTTTGCTGAGCTCGCCATAGTCAAGGTCGTAGAGTGGGCGAGGACATATTCTGGGTTTCCAATTCTGAAGATTGGATCCAGAACAAGAGTGTATGACGCCTCCTTTCCTCAGCCAAACGGCACTCGAGAGTTTTATACATACAATCTCAAGACTGGAGATCTCATTCCATGGCTGGCCTTACGTGTTCTTCGAAGGATCAAGGAGCTGTATGCCACACCAGGTCAAGCAGAAAAGGCCCTTTGACCAGATTTCATGTGCATGGATGAACCTGAAAAGGTGCACTTTTATTGTTGTGGAGTTGAAGCAGACACCTCTCATGGGTTCCATCATCCAAGATTTGATGCTCTGCCACAGGCGGAAGAAGAATAGGAGTGGTAGGTAGCTTGGCTGTGGCTTTCTTTCGTGTTTGGTATTGTTCTCATTGGATCAGTCTCAGGCATTGAAAGACGGATGCTCAACCATCACTCATATCAGCGTTTTCAATAAGTGATGCTCTACTATCTTTCAGACGAGTTGTATTCAATCTTTGGCGACGGGAAGCTTTCACATTTTTATGATTGTTCTCAGTGAATATAGGTAGAAGGCTGCTGCATATTTGCAAAACATGTATTGGCAGCAAGAATGACGAAACCACATGGACTTAAGATGCACACCAGCAATCTAAGACAATGTAGCTGGCGCCATGACCTTTTCGCCCTGCTCCTGGTTCTGCCTCATCGGAGCTTGGTGTATCTCCATACTATTGTAAGGATTTGCTGCAAGCCAATATTCGCATAGCTCGATGAGGTGGCACTGCTGACGTTAGTCTTATGCTCTCTCCCTGACTGCCAGAGCTCTAGGAACTCTTGTAGCTCGTCCCAATGCAACGTGACAGTGTATCCTCCTCTCCAAATTGTAAACCGGTCACCGTCAGCTTGGCACCCAAAGACGATCATATCTGGCAAGGCGCACGCTGGGCCATTTGACCTTATTTGGAAGCAGGAGCCACCTTACAGATCTTCGACCAGCTCCACGTCTTCGTCAAACTCTTCCCATCCGTTCGCCTCTATTGAGGCAAAGGAGTGTGATGATGAAATGTCGGCTTGGACCTATCCTGATAAGCAAACTGGAAATTCGGCTTTCCTGTTAAACTCACCATGTCTTGCTGTTCCAGCAGCCGTCTTAAGTTTTCAGACCCAACTAGGGCGCTCAGTTGTCTCCATTGGCAGGATTCAGTATTCAACGATGCGAGCATGGAAGGGGGAATTTGAGAGTGTGGTTGGGAAAAGAGGGATTGCAACATAGGCATGGTGTTCAATGTCGAGGCCTGATGGTACCTATGGGATTATAATACTCGTGTCCCTTCCAGATAGACAGCCTGATGGAGTCATGCACTGTGATAGAAACACTTTGATTGCTTTATTCAGGTATGCCCTAGTTGATGCAAGTGCCCCGCTACAACTCTGGACGTTGCAATCATTCCAAATGAGGCATCAATCTAACCATTTAATGCAGTGTGGGACATTCTTGGCATGAGCTAGCAATGAGAGCCACGTCTTGCTCAGCCGATCCATCACAGAGGGACCTTTCCTGCACTGACTGAAATGCTCCTGCATGAAAGGCTTGAGGTTCCTGGTCGTCAGCTCTCTCTTGCCTCAAGAGAGGATATGGGGCAGTGCCCGACGATGTGATGCACCCTGCGGGCAGGCTTGCTATTCATTGATCCCATTCCTTTCTGGGCCAATGCCGTGAGGTAACATATGGCTAAGATGCTCAGGGCAATTAGTCTGCTGGTCATTCGCAAGCGAGAATGCAAGTTATTGTCACCGCATTCAAAATACTACGTGCAGGTTCTGCAGCGGGAGGGTCACAGTCCAGCCATTCTCTCGATCATTGGTGTGATGGGGAACAGAGAAAATTGATAATATGATTGACAATAGGAATTATCGCGAATGCAACATTATTGGATGTAGCGATGGTCACACCTCCTGTAATGGCTCGCCCCTCAACCCACTCCATGCGGCTAGGAAACTCAACAGAGCATGCCGACTGAGAATTTTCTTCTGCCCGCTGATCAAAACTTTGTATGTCTGGCCCACACTTTGGCAGTGCACAAGGATTGCCACTTTGATCAACGTATTTGCCGTGCTCTCGATTGTGGCCGATCCTAAGGCCTGACTATCCAGAGCATAGACAATTTTGCGCGTTAGAGCGGGATCCAACCTTGATAAATCGGGGTCACTGCTGAAGATGTCCAACATCTCCTGGTCGGGGACTAACATCCCGTCCTTGCAAACGATGGTTTCGAAGCTTTCAAACGCTGGCAGCATGTTCGCATAGCGAGTGCGACAGCATGCTATTGGACTGGTCAGGACATCCAACTGCCGAAGCAGGCTGTGTTAGACTTGGTGATTTCGCACTCTTTGACTGAAGTGTTACTTATTCTGGTAGTGCTGTGCCAGTGTGGCGCATCTGTTTACATTTGTTTACTTGGAAGCGCACTTACTCCCTGGAGCCACAGATGAGTCTCTTTGGTTACTCATTGTGGACTCCAGGTATGTATTTGCTATTTACACATTCTAATACATTTGGTTACTCATTGTGGACTCCAGTCTAAGTTCCCAGAAGCTTCCTGAGTCGACCCAACAAGTGGCTAGTCCGCATTCCGACTTCTCGCCCTTCAATACTGTCGACATCTCTTATGCCTATCTTAATGGCGAGATCGACTGTGATGTCTATATGGAACAGCCTGAAGGATTTGCTGAAGGTGATCCCAGAGAGCTCGTTTGCAAGCTGAATAAAGCGCTCTATGGCACGAAGCAGGGTGGTAATCGATGGAATCGCAAGATGCGAGCTGTTCTCGAGTCATTAGGCTTCACTCAGACATATTCTGATGCAGCCGTCTATATCTATGCCCGAGGTGACGTTCGCATCATCCTGCCTGTCTTTGTGGACAATATGACGTTCGCATCCAAGTATCTTGATGCAATCAAGCGATCCATCGAATAACTGATGGCAAAGGGGTACCAACAGGAAGGAACAGCCACAGGCTAACCGGAACGGGAACCTTGTCGCGTGCCAACGTCAATGAGACCAGCATCTGGCAATTGGCTCACTTGCCAAGTATTGATGCGTACTGTGGCACCACCCCGACAGTTCCTTCCTGTTGGTAGCCCTTTGCCATCAGTTATGGCATGGATTTTTGTTGTAAGACCGCCCTTGACTTCGTCCAAGGCAGCGATCCTGATGATCCGCCTTCAGTGTTGCTGCCAAATGGTGTACACGAACAGTAGTGCCATTGATCATTGTCACATTGTCATCTGGCGGGCTCGTAAGAGCATCCATCAACCTGTCCCTGATTCCAGCTCTCATCCAGCGTCGAAACTGATTGTAGCAGGTTGTATAGGGGCCATATCGTTCTGGCATGTCGCGCCATGGTGTTCCGGATCGTAAAGCCCAGAAAATGCTGTTCAAGACTTTTTGGTCGTCAACACGAGGCATACCACACAGTTTGTTCGGCAACAGTGGCTCGATTACGTGCCATTCGAAGTCGCTCAAGTCAAATCTGTTCATGCGAAGCCTAGGTTATAATTAACAGCAACAGGAAAGCCTTCTTCCTTATGGACGTTGAACCAGCTTATGCTGTGGAAGCAGCAGCAGGAAATGAAGATGAGCCTGAATATCGTACTTGAAACCATCAAAGGTTTTGAACATCCAGCATGGGACGCCGTACGCCGTGGGCCAGATTGTATGATCGCTGCTATTCTAACATCCTTGTTGAGCGTCGAAATGCGCGACTTTGAAGGCGAACAGCTTCTCAGGCCAGCCAACTTCGCGCTGTGGAAGAAAGCAGCACCAGATGATGCTGAAGCAAGGTCGAGATATTTGGAGCTGATAAAAATCCTGGAAACGGAGCTGAACTATTGGCTCCATCTGAGCTATTGAGCAGACCGGCTCATTCTGCCAGCGATATCCGCGAATACGATTTATGAGTTCACAGCCTAATTTAAGCGGCTAGATCCGGATCTGGTGGTGATGCTGATGATGGAACCCAATTTCCATGTGAAGCATTGCGTTCTAAGCACCTCTATGCAGCTTTCGGTGACTTCCATGCCCTTCGCCCATCCTGGACTTCCCTATGTCAGAATGCTCAATATTTGGAGCAACCATCACATGTGAGCTCAGGGCTCGCCCCCGATCTAGACCGAGCACATGGCACTTTGCCGGCAACTGCCGACCATAAAACAGGAATTTGGAATAGCTGAGGGATTTGCGGTCTTTCACATTGTCACAATCAGCCGGCAGTAATTCCGCTCTTGTAATGGGTGCTCTAATTGCGTGACTGCTTAGACCTTTCTGCCTGATACATATTCATAGAAGCTGAATACTCGCAATGAGAGCGGCATGCTCTAGTATGCAAGAGCTCAGTTTAGCCAACACCAACAGCACTTCGGGGGAGGGCATTCCGAACGGAATATCATCATGCTGCTCTGCCAAGACGGTCCTCTGCGGCAATGCTGAGCGAGCAAATGTTATATCTAAGCTCTCACCCTGACCAGAACCACAGCACCGCCTCGCGTGGCATACCTGCAGGACTTCTCAACACCTGCACAATAGAAACTGGCGCTATATTGCCGCGAAGAGAAGCCTCTGGCATTTCACATTCATTGGCTCCGGATCCATTTTAAGATCACACAGGTGCATCCCACTCCCAAACCGCTCCCTCCCCAAATACTCCTTTACCAATGTTTGCGTCACTCTTTTGCATCTTTTGCAATTTTCTTTGGTGGCTCCTCGTCTGGTAGATGCTAGGCACAAAAAGCACGCACTGGTTGTTAGACTTGGTGATTTCGCACTCTTTGACTGAAGTGTTACTTATTCTGGTAGTGCTGTGCCAGTGTGGCGCATTTGTTTACATTTGTTGACTTGGAAGCGCACTTACTCCCTGGAGCCACAGATG
>JBBPJX010000567.1:0-13592 GCA_038088955.1 Neotropicomus parvogracilis | reverse complement strand
AGAGTCGCCTCCGTCCATAGCCCCGAGTCCACCATCTCTTCTACCATCGTCAACGCCAGCCCGACATCGCCATGTTGTTATGAGGGAAGAGAAGAAAGGAAACTCGTTGAGGGAGGAAGAAACTAAAGCGCCTTGAAGGTAGGGTCACCGCTGGAAGGGAGCAGTGACTAGGCACAAGGTTTCGATGAAGCCGAGGGTGTGATTTGAGGACCGGTTGCTGGACCGTTATGCATATGGAGAAGTTTGGACCGGTGGAGAGAGACTACGGTGTGGACGTTGCAAGGAAACCGATGGAGAAACGTGACGACGGGTTCAACCCCAGCTCATCGCGAGGCTAACCAACCTTTTTGCGTCTGACACGGGGTTGCTTGCAGGTCTCGGTATCTTGTATTCAGAATCGTGAAGTCGCCCCGAGTCGTTTTAGTGATGCTCTGGAGCGTTACCAGCAACAACGACCACGGATGAACTGTGGTGGTGACATTGTCGACTCTGCTTTCAAGGGTCCCAAGAACTACAGCTTAGCAGTCGTCTTCAATGCTAGGTCGAGCAAACAACAATATTGGTCAGTTTAGTCTCCGCTTGGTTCGTTCTCATCTCAACATCATCAACCTGGCAAAAGCTACTCAATTGGACACATGGCTGACGATGATTCTGGAAGGAATCTCCATGCAAAACAAGCTGTATGTGATCACCCCGACTCAGATGTTTCGCCAACCCGTACTGCCCGTAACACTGTAGTCAATCCATTTGGTGTCAGCATGAGCATACAAAAACTGGTCCTGTGTCTGATCGCTCTCCTCTGCTCGCTTTGGATGGTAGCCAACAGGAGCCGCCCTGTCTCCAAGTTCAGTGAACCTCCCAGCGACGCAGTCGATCATGTGAATCCGTCGGTATCACCTCTAAACATCTCTCGTGTCGTTCGTTGACTTGTGTAGACTGATAGGAAATGGCGGAGACTCACCTAATGGCTCGGGAGGAATGATTCCATCTACTGCACCACCATTTGCAATGACTAGATGGGTTGCACAGACCCGGGTTAACTATGTTTCGGTCACACCATACAACTACACAGACACTACCATTCACGGCTTCCAGGGAACTCATCAACCTGCCATCTGGATGGGCGAAAGTGGACAAGTGACGGTGATTCCTGGTGCAGGAAATGTCCGCTCAAAGTTCGAGGACCGCGGGATGGCGTTCAGTCACGAGGCAGAGGTAGTCTCGCCTAGCTATTATAGTGTTGAACTAGAAGCTATCGAAGGTGGCAAGATATCCGCTGAACAAAGTGCAAGTGGGTGGCCCTTTTGGGAACGTGTATGCCAAGGCTGATGTGCGCGACCGCCTTCTTTAGGTTCCCGAGTTGGACATCTACGTTTCACATTCGCGGATACGAAAGCTCCCTATGTCCTAGTGGAAGCCACACGACCTTCCGTGATTGGCTCATCGGACCCTAACAACGTCACGTATCCCGAGGGAACTATTATCATCGATCCGGATCATCTGGAGATCTGCGGAAGCAATCCAGAGAGGCAGGACCACATAATCGCACCAATCTCCACTCCCGCAACGAATTGGAATGGATACTTTTGCGCCAGGTTCGACCAGCCCTTTGCTGTGTGGGGTATCACACAAAATGGGAGCATAGCCCCAGATCAGAGGAGTGGTGCTGGCGCCATGTTGTCTGCGTATGCTGGGTTTAAGCCAACACTGACGCAGGTCAACGTCAGAGTCGCCATTTCGTTTATCTCGATCGACCAGGCTCGACAGAACCTGGAAAAAGAGATACCGGACGGCCAGTCCCTCGAGGAAACCGCAAGGAATACTCGTGCTGCATGGGCCGAAAAGCTCGACAGAATCAAGCTCGTTGGGGCGACTAAAGAACAAAAGGAAAATTTCTACACCGCGTTTTTTCACACCTTGCAAGTACGTTCATCAACAACGAACATGTATATCTGCTGATCTGTGCAGTATCCTTACGAGCAAGACGAATACGGGAGGTATTATTCTGGTTACGATGACTCTATCCACGAGGGTATATCTTATACGGGTTACTCGATTTGGGTGCGTTGGATGTCGCTCACTGCAGTCATGCACTGAATTATTTCTAGGACACATATCGGGCCGAGTGGGCGTGGCTTATACTTTTCGCTCCGGAGAGAATTTCAGGAATGGTGCAGAGCATGGTTCAAGACTATAATGAGGTACACATGTCTGGGATTACATGGTCGTTCGCTCAACCACCCTCTCCTTTTTCATAGGGTGGCTGGCTTCCGATGTGGAAAAATGTCGTTGGCAAGTCTACAGTTACTGTTCCACAGGCTTATGCTGACGATAAAGACCAGAGACGAACATCATGGTATGTGACGCCAACCAAGCTAACTTTCGACGTTAGTGATTACCCTCAGATTGCCACGCATGCAGACTCGCTGGTTGCAGAAGCTGTATTGAAAGGCTTCTCAGACTTTGATCTCGTTACCGCTTGGGATGCAGTATACAAGGACGCTACTGTACCCCCAACCGATGATGCTACGACTTCGTGAGGTCACTACACGCGTATCGATGATCATCTGACGATTATGTAGGTACGGCGATCGTGAAGAGGCATGTTTCGTGATTGGTGAAATTCCACTGAGTGACCTTTCCCTTTCTTCAGTTCGTTGACTACGAAGTACGTGCGGGGTTTTCTTCTGTCTACGAGCAACAAGGCTGGGTTGCGGATGATATACACTCCGAGTCGGCCTCCCGCACACTCGGTTATTCTTGTGAGTGTTTCAAGTAGGTTGTTAACGACTTCACCTCAACATTTTGGTAGACGATGACTTCGCGGTCTCCGTGCTAGCCGGCCTCCTCAACAAAACCAATGAAGAGGTGTTTTTCCGCAACCGTGCGATGAAAAACCCGTTTACTATTTTCAATCCGGCATCTGGATTTATGGAGGCGAGGAATGCAAGTGGCGCCTGGGCAGGTCCAGATAATGGGTGGACGGAGGGCGATAAATGGGCATACACCTTTGACGTGGTACATAACGTCCCCGCATTGATCGAACGCATAGGTGGAAATAAGAGCTTTGTCGAGTTTCTGGACAAGCATTTTGATGATGGTGAGCGCTGATGACTTCGTAGATGGACTTTTCGAACCGCTCACCATCATTCAGGCCACAATGACCATACGAACGAGGTTAAACTAAACGATGACGGCGTGGCGCTTGCTAATTTACTCCCTACAGCCTTCCCACCACATTCCATACCTCTATTCGTTAGCAGGCGCGGCATCCAAATCGCAGGTGCGCGTTCGTCAAATCGCAGAGTCAGACTACAATGCAACTGTAAACGGTTTGTCCGGGGTAAGTACACATCCCGTTGCCAATTTCTTCCCGCTTCACCTCGACCGACCTAGAACGAAGACTGCGGTCAAATGAGTGCCTGGTATCTCTTCAGCGCGCTTGGATTCTATCCAGTGAACCCTGTATCGGGCGAATACATCGTTGGGAGGTGCGCGTTCTTCTCAGGCCCACTGTTCCACTGCATCTCAACTCGTGTCCAGTCCCTTTTTTGACAAGGTCTCGATTGACCTGCCGTTGGTCCGCGAGAAACTGGAGATTGTTTCTCCTGGAGCGCCGGCCAAGCCTTACGTGTACTCTTTGAGCGTCAACGGGCGCGACGTGGAATGGCCCGTCATCCGACACGACGAAATCGCACAGGGAGGTATATTGTCGTTTCGGATGAGGGATACACCACAGGCTTGGGGAAGCGTATTGACGATTTGACGTCTAGCGGTGAATTGTTGCTGTTCATTCTGTTGTCTGTACGACTACCTCGTGTAACTCGAGCTGTGCCTACCTGGTGGATCGCCTTATCGTGGCAGGGGTCTTGGTGCAGTGGCTGGAGTCCCCTCCCCAGTACTAAATTTACTACCCTCTTCTAATTCAACCCCACACTAACGGATGTACTTGCTCTTCTTCCTCTGGTTTCTCGTCGTTTGAAACTGAGTTTGATAGATCAACGATTGGTTTACAGACCAGTTTACGTGACGCGACTGTGCCTTGTCCCTTGACAATCGCCGAAAAAAAAATATGAGAAGAAAAGCTGTTCCTTCCTTTTTACCATCACTACATGACGTCGTGTAGCTGACATCCATGTCGTCGACAATAGCTGGTGAGTACCAATAAGACGAAATCCCGCTGACGCTAACCATTGGCAAGAGCGGCCTGGACCCATCGAAATCGATGCCGGTAGCAAGATAGACAAAATGGCATTTACGCCGGACGGAAAGTATTTCGTGGGCGCTAACGACAATTCGATTCGAATGTGGCGAGTAGAAGACGGTCAAGAAATGACAAGGATGGAAGTGGAGTCGTGCCGGTGTGTTGCCGTATCCGACGAGGGTAGATTGATTGCAGCAGGAACAGCCACGGAGGGCGTAGTTATATGGGACGCGGAGACACACGAACGAATATTCGCCCTCAAGGAAAGCGACCACGCCATCTCTGCAGTCGATTTCTCGCCCAAAGAGCCTCGTCTCGTCTCTGTACCGAAGCACAGCAGGGCCATCGTTTGGGGCCTCGAAACCTGTCAAATTCTACAACACCTCGGGGATGGGGTCAATGCAGCGAAATACTCTTCGGATGGTGGTCAGCTCGCAACAGCCACCCAGATGTCCGTTCGAGTTTGGGACAGTGCCTTTGGCTTCATGATCGTCGATATCCCGTTCAGCGTAGTCCCACAATGGAGAACATGTCTCCATTGGCTCAACGACCACCTCTTGGTCAAATACAACGATAAAATCAAGGAAATCGACCCATCTACAGGTTCGATCTTGGAATGGCCGGGCCCAGATACAGAGTCTACCCCGCACATCCACGTGCCGGAACACGGGCAATTCATTGTGTATTCCACGAAGGACACGTTCTCGCTTTGGGACACTTCGACACACTCCCAGCTGGGTTCCATCCAACGGACCCAAGATATCCTGTCAATTATGTTCTCCCCGAATGATCAACTCCTCGCAGTATATGGATCTGATGGGAAAATTATTATGAAAAATCTCAAGGATGTCCTGCTTCCATCTTCTTCTGCGGTATGTACCGCGTCTCAGAACAGCTTTACACCCTGCTATTATCTTCGTCCAATATGGAACTAATTACTAATCTCCTAGCCACCGTTCATTCGCATTGACGATATTGCTCTCCAGTTCTGGAGGCAGGATGAACTCGAAAATGCGGAATTACTATTGACCGAGAAGATCAGCAAGTCTTGGAACCGGAGTTATCACGCGCTCGCAAGCAGAGCCCTCATACAAGCACATCTGGGGAATTGTGACCTAGCGGTTGAAGATGCCGAAATAGTCGGTTCTCATTTGCTTTGCTACACGCTCATGCTTACTCTATGGTACCAAGTCCCTCAACGTTTGCCCATCCGTCATCGGCTGCATTGCGAAAAGTGTCGCGCTCATCGGTGGCGCAAGGACAGCCGAGGGTTTGCGCTTGTATGACTTCGTGTTCAGGTTCTGTCGACCATACGAAGTGGAACTTCTTCTATTGATCAAGGTATGAGTTTTGCGTGCAGTCGAATCTAGTTGCCCCCAGCTGCTTGTTTGTCCAGGCCGTCGTTCTGTTTATGGCTGGAGAATATGAGGACGCGATATCGCGTGTTACCGACCTCATTACTACAGTCCGCCTCAACTCAATATACCGCGTGGTTCAGGCACGTGCACGACGCGCTATCGCATAGCTGATATCACCACTAACGTCCCAACAGGCGTATATGTATCTTCTCCTTGGAAGGATGCGTATGAAGAGCCGCGATTACGCCGGTGCGATAGAATATTTCGAGCTTGCACGACCTAACGTGCGATGCTACCTATTGCATCGTCTTTGCACCATCTCATTGGCAAGTTCCTTAAAATGTGATGTATCCAAACCATTTACTGTACTCGCAGATATCCGGGTGGAAATTCGATGGTCTGGACATCATGATTCAACAGCGTCTTTGTGAAGCCTTACAAGCAGAGGGTCGCACCAATGATGCGGCGGAATGTTTTCTAAAGCTAATTAATACTTTTAACGAAGATGTGGTTTCGGGCGGACCTGTCACCCAGTGGGTTTCTGGTGAGCTTTTTTCCGTGTCGATCTGTTTGCTCTTCATCCACAACTTTCGTGCAGATTTTACCCGCCAGTGTCTCTCCGCTTCCGGAGGCGACGACATACCATCGAATGCAACTCGACACTTTAATCCGCAAACTTCCCAGGCTACTCTCGATTTGCAGATCTCCACACCACTCTTGAGGGAGTGGGCAAAAGCAACTTTGGCTCGTAGCTCGTGGAAAGAGGCCTGGGTCGTCGCAGGCAGCGTGAGTGTTGCAGTCTACCCTAGGATGCCTTGTAGGCCTGAAATCCTTTGGCTTGGAGTTCGTGGTTCCGAGGCTTACGGTCTACCGAGCCATATATGAACATTTGGAAGCAATCAGCCAAACGACGGACGCGAGCGAGTGCTTCCGCCAGATGACCAATGAATTATTGAAGCGGGCACACGCACGTGACGAGCAAGTAGATTGGGTTCTGGGTAAGTTGTCTCAGATACCGTGCGGATGTCTTTAATTTGACCATTGTATCTTCAAAAATTGTTACTCAGACAAGCTAGAGAGCCTCGGGGATGCCGCAATGAGCGCTGAACAACATGATGAAGCCATCTCCCATTTTTCGGCCGCATTGTCCCTCGATCCCACCACGCCACAGGGCTTCTTCATCAAGCGAAGCAAGGCATATTTAGCCAAAGATCTCTGGAAGGATGCATTAAGTGATGCAAACAATGTCTGTCTCTATCTCAACAGACCTTCCTTATTGATGAATTGTGTTTTAGGTGATTGAACTCGATCCACTGTCCCCATGGGGCTTCGAGAGGAAGCACGCCTCTTTACACCAGGCAGGAGACTATGAGAATGCTGTTTTTGCGTTCGAGGAGATGCTCTCGAGGATGTCGCAGTCGCTCCTTCCAGAGATTCGAGGTGAAAGGATCGAAAAGGGTTGAAGTTCATCCACTGATCTTGCCTCACAGAGCACTACCTCCAGTATGTAAACCCAGCGGAGACCAAGGACGCAATTCGGACGGCTGTCCAAGATGCCATCCGTGAATCTCCACGGGTACTCATCGATACACTCTCTGGCCGTCTTCTTAACAAATCAGAGCAAGCTACATCGTTCGAATCGCTCCAGGTCTTCAAGAAGCTGGTTTCCTCCATGACGACAAATATCGACCATTCTCGGATCGAGCACGACGTGACAGAGCATTATCGCTATGCAATGTTCTCACACAGATGGGAAGACAACGAACCTTTGTTCGAGCAAGTCATACAGATGGCGATACATGATCTCGAAGATTCTCCCACGCACAACAAACTCAAAATATTTTGCAAGATCGTACGGGATTCCGGATTGAACTGGGCTTGGAGCGATACATGTTGCATCAATAAGGCAGATCATTTCGTGCTCCAAGAAGCTCTGGTGGCCATGTTCAAGTGGTATGAGGGCTCTGCTCTCACACTCGTTCTGCTCCGAGGAGTTCCCTCTCCGTCGCGACGTGGAGACCTCGTTCGGAGCATCTGGAACACACGTGCGTGGACATTCCAGGAGTACCATGCCTCGAAGGTGGTCCGATTTTACAATGAGGACTGGACTCTCTACATGAATCTCGATATTCCTAATCACAAAGATTCGCCCGAGATCATCTCGGAGATGGAGGAGGCAACGGGAGTCTCGGCGCAAGCGTTGCTGGCCCTGCGACCTGGATTGGACGACATTCGGGAGAAGCTATGTCTGGCTTCGATGCGAAAGACGACCTTGGTCGAGGATGCTGCATACTCGTTGTTTGGGATATTTTCTGTCGCGTTGCCAGTCGTATACGGTGAAGGAGATCAGGCACTTGGGCGGTTGTTGGCCCAGCTTCTCACAAACTCTGGCGACACGGGCATTCTAGCATGGACTGGGAGGCCTGGGAGCTTTAACAGCTTTCTCCCAGCCAAAATTGCTGTGTTCCACCAATTGCCTACCTCACACGTTCCTCGCTCGATCACAAGCACCGAAATGGAGATCGTCATCTCCAATTTGCGTCGTTCGTCTTTGAATCTCACTTGCGTCACAAAATTGTACGACCGACTCAACGAGCTCCGTGTACCCACATTCGCAGGGAAGCGGATGACACTTCCATGCATTGTGTTCAAACTTGGCACTTCGTCAGTGTCTCGGGGCAAGTCAGGGCGAACATTCCGTGCACAAACAGACGCGCTTGGTATTGTGGAGATCGCGACCGAGGAGGATATCTCTCGATTTCATTCCCTCTACCTTGTCCATCTATGGATCGACTTTCTCCTCGACCGACAGCCCGTCGGAAACGTTATCGATAACATACCCGAGGAAAACGCAGAGGGACAGTTGTCGACGAGCTATCCGTCGTCATCGCCAAGTCTTCCCGGTGTCACCTCAGCAACTCCGAAGACACGAACGGGGCGGCTTGCTTCTCGCTTCGGGTTGAACTTTGGTGGACGAAACGGCTCACGCTTTCAAGACGCAGCGTCTCTCCGGCCCCCATCGACTCTCGCGCAGACGGATAAGCAAATGCGCGCTCTCCAGCTCGTCGCCCGGCTCAGACAGCCATTCGGTGCGCTGTTGATCACGCCGACACGTCAGAACATCCCAGAATACAGGAGGGTCGCCACGGAGAGTTTGATCACCGTCCAAGTGGAGGAGATTACAACGACGATATTGAACAAGCTTGTCGACAGCGTGCGTGTGTTGGATGTGCTCTGACAACGGCTATGCGATGCGTTTCTTCTCTGCGATGTTGACTTGCCGATGCTTGCTTTGATGGTCGTCTCAGATCGTTTTTCTTTGACCCAATCTTCCATAATTCTGGACCGTCTCGTAACACGACATTACAAGCTCGTTGCTGAAGTTGACGTTGTTGATTACAAGTAACTCTTTCCTTCTAAAGATACCTTACAACTGGATTGGTTGAGGTGCAAAGCCTCTGAAGGACAGAGAACACCTCTATACTGCGTATATGCGTATATTGTGCTCCATCGTGGTACTCGGGGCGAGGTGGGTGTGGACAATGGGGCGTGGTGAAGGCGCGGGTGTCGACCGCAGACGTGAACATGGACCAGGACGATGGGTGAGTGGTGTTGCTCAAAACGAAAGGGCGATGGCAACGTGCGACACCGAGAGTGCTTGCGGTCCAAGTCGAAACGATATGGCGAGGGTAGGATCTAGCACTGATGAGTTGTAGTGCGTGAAACGACAATGGGGAGGTGGGGGGCGAGCGATTGCACTCGGATGAAAGATGGCGAGCTCTCCCCTCGTTTACCCTTCTTTGGGCTGTTCACGTCTGAGAGAGAAGAAGAGGGGACGAGAGCCAGATAGAGGGGGCAGGCCTTCCATAAGGTGGGAGTGGTGGACGCCGTCTACTGACCCGGGCGATACCCCGTGACCGAGCAGGTCTAGGATTCGTGAAGACGGGAAAGACGGGAGCACAACCGGGGTGCGCTTGGGACAGGAGAGCGCCAAGCGCTGGAAGGCACACCGCGTGTAGTCGAACTGGGCGAACCATAGAACAGGAGACTACGGGAACAGGTGCGTGGGCGGGACAAACTCCGTGAACCAGCGCCGACGTCGTAGGAGCGGAACAAGGAGCAACTCGTCCGTGATGCGGATCGAGTGCTTTACCCTCTTGCAAATTTCTCGTGCTTGTGCCTTTCCAAGCCGACCAGTGGTCATGAACGCGTTCATTCTCTCCATCTTTCCCGGATATATCGTTTTTGCTAGCGTACTTGACACTCCGGTTCGCAGGTGTACAGTGATTTATGCACGTGACCACCATAGACCTGGGCATCTTGCTGCGAACGTGCCGTGTTGCACAACGTCGATGTGCTTTCAATCCTTTTTCATCGTACTTCCTCGGGTTCCAAGTATGCTCAAGATCAGATAAGAGGCTGGTCCTATTGCCGTGTTGCTTCCCTTCTGCTAGCTTGCTTTGAGGTTTGCTATCGAAGTTCGAGATGTCCGCCCGCGATGATGCACGCAGAAGGATAAACAGACAAGGTTCTGGGTCCAACGGACACCCGTCACGGAATGGTCAACTCCTGCTTTCTATCCCATCAACGACACTTCGAAGTTCGCCACTTCAAAGTACCTCCGGAATGACGGACATTACCTCCTGCAGCGGTGAGAACGAGGCCATTATCGAATTTGAGAGCTGCATGCCCACGCTGATGCTACACGATAGGATAAACAAGCAGAATTCTAGCACCAGTGGAAGTTCGCCACGTAATATCTAGGCGCTACTTCCTATCCCGACAAGAATACTTCGAAGTTCGCGGTTGAAGAATGCTTACGGTGATGCACGCGATACGATAAACTGACAACGTTCTGGCGCGAGTGGAAGCTCCGAGCCGTCATAAAATGCCTCCAGAATGACGAACTTTGCTTCCTGCTACGGTGAGATCATTAAAATTGAAAGCCGCATGTCCACGCTGATGTATGCGATAGGATGAACGGGTAAAGTTCTGGCACTAGTGGAAGCTCTGCTGGGGTGAGAATAATGCCGCTATTTTGATTGAAGCCTGTATGTCCACACTGATGTACGCAATTGGATAAACGGACAAAGTTTTGGCACCAGTGGAAGCTCGCTGTGGAATACCGCATGACCTCTTCTTCCGATTTGTGGAGCACCGCGGACGACATACTTTGAGAACCAGCTCCACACCTGACTTTATCCGAAGGTCCCTGAAACGTTGGCTCCAAGTATGACCTCACTGGTCACTTCAATTGCCAGCAGGCCGAGCCGGACAAATTCATGAGTCGTCACACATCCGTACAACCGTTCTCGTTCCGCCAAGAAAGGTAGCCCGTACTGTTGGAACGTATATATGCGCTGTCTGTCGCATGCCACATACGGCCTTTTTTGGCTTAATCCTTCACCGACTCGCCAGACACCATGCCGTTGCGTGGCGAGAATCATTCTGAGATCGTTACAGGCGAACGGCCGTTCTTCCTGTCACTCGCTGAGCTTGACACATGGTTCGCTCAACCTCACGATAAACATCTTGGAGTGGTGCCTTATCAGCCCCGGCCCAGTGTCGGTGGCCAGTCGGGCGGTCGGGCGAAGCTACTGGTAGGACTGAATTCTCCGTCGAAGTCGCGTGTTTTCTTCTGATCTGTCGATCAGAACTGTCATGAACTCTCGATCAGAGGGGTGAGTTCCTTGACCATGATATACGGTCCATTAGTTGACGAATTCGATGTGTTGCATTGATAGGTATATCCAGAGGAACCACATGAAGCAGGCTATACCTTCAATTTTTGGAGACTTTGTGATGTTCTTGTTACGTGCGTCGTTCAATATCGCACCCTGAATGGCCTCTGACAATGGAATATGTAGTTTCTCGCACCGCCGGATTACTCTCCCCACATCTGGGTGGACTAATGCCGGGCATAAGCAAGGCACGAAGGTTCTGGGCACATTGTAAGCACGGTTGAACATCATCTTATTCTCCCCTCGCCAAACTTCGTGTAGGGTGCTCGAGGGCGCTGGTAACACGGATACCCTTCAACTCGTTGTCGGTCGCTCCGGTTTCTCAACCACGGATAACAAGATACCTGTTTCCGAGCATTATGCGGTTCTCCTTGCAGAGTTAGCATACCAGCGTGGCTTCGACGGATATTTCCTAAACGTCGAGTCTTCCCTCCGATATGGTACAAACCATGCTCGTGCCCTGGCTGCGTGGATTTTGTTACTCAGGGCACAACTCCGAGATAGAGTTGGCCCTCACGCTGAAGTCGTGTGGTAGGTTGCTGTTCTGCGAGGCATCCCGATTTAGATGTTTACATTATACAACAGGTACGATAGTGTAATCTACAATGGTAATGTATCGTACCAGCACAGGCTGAATGCCTACAATCTACCATTCTTCCTTGCGTCAGATGCATTGTTCACCGACTATGGGGTGAGTACCTATTCGACTCCATGACAGTACTGACTATGTTCTAGTGGCGACCCAACACGCAGAGATCCATGAGCACTTATTTTACGAGTGTGAAGGGTGCTTCGTCGGCCGCCGCAACCAAGACCCTTCAAGACGTCTATTCAGGCATTGATTTCTATGGCCGTAAAACGTACGGTGGTGGTGGTTTCAACTGTTACCGTGCTCTCACGCACACGAGCCCTCTGGGTATCAGTACCGCCATCTTCTCACCATCATGGACCTGGAGGGCTTCATGGGAAGAGGGGTGGGAGAGAGAGCGGAAGCTGTGGCTCGGTCCTTATGTCAATCCGCCCCCGGATCCTCCAGAAGGTCCCTTCAAGCCCATTGCCGACTTCTTCCAAGATTTGCCATGCCCCGATCCCTCCAAATTTGCGTTTTACACTAACTTTTCTCCCGGCGCTGGCTTCTCTTGGTTCGTTGAAGGGAAGATGGTCTTGGAGAGTACGGAGAAAGGGTGGTTCGATATCGATAAGCAGTGTTCGATTGGAAATCTCACTTGGCCATCCCCCACCATCTCTTGGCACGGTGTTGAACAGCCGCTCCTCGTCCCCACTGCATCGACTGCCTTCGACATGACAGATGGCTATAACGGAGGCAACACCCTTAACCTGATTGTCCAGGTACCAGGAAGTAATCTAGGAGGCGACACCAGAACCATCTGGGTCCCTATTCAATCCCTCACTCTATCCACCGGGGTGTCGTTTGATGTACGCATCGTCTACAAGACTACAGCCCCCGACGGTGTTGAGCTCCACCCCCGAATTCACGCCAAATGTCTTCCGACGGAAGAGAATGCCGACGTGAACCTCACTGTCCGCGGTGCCATCAGCTCAGATCTGCAACTAGGATGGACATCGCAGGTCGTCAGCTTTACGTGTACTTCAACCAGGCAAGCTCTGTCGACCGTTGAAATCGGCTTGATTATCGCCATCAGCGCCATACCTTCTTCGTTGTTATCCACCTTCACCGTCTCGTTGGGCCAGCTCGCCGTATACCCTACGCCCCCCCCTGCGTCCGTGTCCGTCGGCAATTCTTCCGTCACTGAAGCCAAATTCACTCCCAGCTCGAACTCGACCCCTACGGCTCTCCAGGGCGTTCTCACGTGGGACACCAAATCCACCTTTGATCCTATCACTGTCCAGCGTCCAGGGGCGGAGGATACTATCCCTGTATGGCTCCTACAAGACACCCCCGCCTACCGTCACCCCACGTTTGTCTACTTCAACATCTATGTCGCACAGGTGGACGACTCTGGAAATGCGAACCCCGCTAATGCAGTGTTTATCGGCACGACGGGTTACGATGGACGTGCGAACAGGTTTTACCTGGATTCAAAGTGTATGCCTGACGGCTCGGACCGGTGGACTAGGATGAGATTTTACGTGCAGGGAGTCACAGATCGTGGTGAGGTCTTGCCTTGGGATAGGTGCGCGAGCGTGGATCATAGGAACAATGTGTCTGGGCAGGAGGCACTTGTCGTGGGCTCCGACTGAACATCTCAGACCTCGTCAAATTACTATGCTTTTTTTTTCTTCTCTTCCCAGACTCACATTCGTTTG
>JBBPJX010000566.1:0-13621 GCA_038088955.1 Neotropicomus parvogracilis | reverse complement strand
CGTCATTGTTCAGGCCATCGCAAGGGACGGTCGCGTATAATCTGCGATCTCTGGACGCGTTCCTCGGATCCTCTACATCAAGACCACTTATTCTATCCCTCGTCTCACTTCTCGGGCCTCTATGTCATGGTCGGGGGGATTCCCGACTTGTGGCGTCGATCGTTGTCTCCTCCACAGCCTTGCACGCATCCATCCTCAAGGATTCGGAGAAGCTCCGCAAGGAGGTGCCTGGAATTGAACGATTCAAAGTGGCAGCGCAGCAAAATATCACGAAATGGTACACCAGTCATGTCAAGCTTTTACCCACCTCATCATCCGGTGTTGTCCATATCTATGATCCGGAAAGGGGCGATTTTGTTCCCTACGACAACTCCAATGCGAACGCCCCTGCATTGGACGTGCATGGTCCATTTGCTTACTTCTTATCCACTGTGAACGTAGATCGATTGGAACCTGAGTTCCGCATCAACCCCATGGTGTCAAAGAATCCTTCTATGAGCGCTTCGATGGATGTAATCATGGTCCGTCCTCAGCGTGATCCGACTTTCACCCGGGACACCCCGCAAGCAAGGGAAAATTTCGCGGATAAGACGGTTGCGGTCCTCACCGCAGCGTATCGGGATGGGGTCCATATCAACCTGCGTTATTCGGAGAATGGGGATATCACAGAGAGCGGTAGCGGTAACACTGTAGTCGAATGTTTCAGATGTGGAGGATGGGAATGGAAGCCAGTTTGTCACATCCGCTACTTCTTGCTCAGAGCCACTGATCCACCTCAAGGATGAGACTGACCAAGATGCGCATCTGCTGTGCGCAGATGGTACTATCTTCGAAATAGAGAAAGGTGGTCGGGCTACTTGTAGGGCCGCATCACGAACAGATACGACCATGGTGGATTTCTATGTTGACATCTAAAGTTGCCATGTCGTACCACATGTGCAAGAACCGCTGATATCATAACCACACCGTGTATCAGCGAGCTAGCCCAAGACTTTAAGGACCGCCTCGCCAGCCTCCCTGTGGCACTGCTCGATAGTTTGATTACTGTTGATCTGTAAATGTGTAAATGACAGTCAGGGTATTGTCTGCGGTAGTGTTTTAACCCATACCTTGACGACTTTGCCTTGGCCCTCCAAATACTTGATGACAGGTCGAACAAGTTCATCGTGCGTTCCTAGACGACCAGTATTCAATCGATTTTCACGTGTTACGGAAAAAGAGACATACGGAAGCGCTTTTGGAGGCTTTCGATGTTGTCATCCTCACGTCCGCTAGTTTTCCCCCGTTCTAAGATACGCTGTATCATCACCTCTTGGTCCGCCTCAAAGACCAAGACTTGGGATGGCAAGCAGACCTTTCCCAACCGTGCGACCAGTCAAGAGCAAGCTGCGAAATGGTATGGAAGTGTGGCGCACCGTTTGCTCGAATATAAGGGCTTGGTCCATTTTACGCGGGAAGCCATCAATAAGGAAACGACCTTTGCCATCTGTCCACCCGGGACCCCTCCTTTTCTGCAGCTCTGTAGACATAGCGATCTCCAAAAGCTTAATGGTCACCTCCTGTGGCACGATGGTGCCCTCACGGATGCAGGTCTGGATCACGTCCGCGTACTGAGACCCTTGGCGGTTCTGTTCTGCACGCAAGAGATCACCGGCTACGCATCAATCACAATGATCAGGTGGGCACAAGTTAGATGCGTGCGAGACGACGACCCCTCACCCGATAAATGACAGAAATTGAAGTCTTCGACGAGCTTGCTACATTGAGTCCCCTTACCTGCAAAGATGTTAGACCACAGAGCGTTGCGTTGATGAACTTACCTGCGCCGGGTCCTCCAAGCACATAGATCACAGTCACTTGCTTCGAGTCGAAAGTTGGTTTTGATTGTACAACACCATCAGTTGATTCCATGCTGTGTGGGTGGGTGTTGATATCAGAAGTAGTGGATTCTAACGTTGGTCGTGCTGTCGTGGCGGGACGAGGGGGTGAGCGTGCTGCAGGGGTTGCTTTGAAGCTGGATGCGTTGCTTCTCTGCGTTTCACGACAAGGTAGAAGGTTCCACCTGATGCAAGTATTAGTCCAATGAAGAGAAACGGATTGGGACCTCTGTGGGCAGTCGAACGACGCATGCAAGCTGAAATGATTTTCGCCGCGTTCGGCACAGCCTCTGGATCCAGTTCCAACCATTCGTCACAACTATCTAATGCCTGCAGGTATCACGAAAATCGAGCATGGTTCGGACGTCTATGTAGTACGGTCATGCTACCTCGAGGACGGTCACGACCTACTGGCCGTTGGGGGTGAGCATTCTGTCGAAGTCTACCAGGTAGTCAGTCAGCGAAATCCTCTGGCCCCTCCATTTCTAAACTGACATCCTAGATTGCTACATCTGCCAAGAGATTGGCTTCATTCCACATCGGGACTAGAGTGACCGCGCTGGCCTGGTCGCCGCGCACACTCTCGCCTAGTAGCAGCGACGGATGGGTCATCGAGTTCGTTCTCACACAGCACCCATGGCGCGGGTAGAAATTGATGTCTGACATATAGGATTGCCGCAGCTGGGATAGATTTTGGTCTACACCTATTGACAAAATCTGCTTCGTCAAGCGAGTATATATTTCCTTTTGGCGGAGGTTTGAGTGGGCACCATGGTAAAGTAAACGATCTTTGCTTCTGTGGCGGTCATGATCAAGATAACGCACGCTACGTCGCTTCTGTGTCTGGCAAGTAAATTTGGGTTTTTGGAGTTGTCTCGCTCATCGACTGTAGACGACAGAATGCTGATGGTGTGGGATCTCCAACCAACGCTCAACATTTCTTCCGAAGTCCCTTCGCCAGAAACTTTAGATCAGAATACTTCCTCTCCACCAGATGCCAGACCTCAGCCTACCGCTTATGTTATCGCTTTCCCGCATCCTCTGATCACGGTTAACTCACATCCTGGGAGCAGCAAGGAATTCCTCGTTTCCGATTGTCGCGGCTCCATCTTCCTTACGGATTGGCGTACTGATCCCGTATTGACTGAACAAAGCAGTTGGAGACACTCTACATTGGTCGAACTCGTTGAGCCACATGCGCTGAAGGACTCTCTTCTTGGGAAGTCGTCTCAGAACATGGGCTTCGCTGCGTGGCGTCGCGATAACGTTGACATGTATGTGCGTGGCTTTCGGGAAAGAAACTGTGACACAAGATCACTTACAGAGTGGGGGCAAGCTATGGATCGCGGTTTGCTATTTGGGACATGTCGAAACTAAGGGGTGGCAAGCCTATCCACTCGGGAATCAGTTTCCAGGATGGAGGGCACATGTTCCGGTACGTTCCATTCACGCACACAAGGCCATAAATTGTCTACTACTATGTGACAGGTGGTGTCCAACAAACCCGGATTATTTTGCAATTGCAGCCCACTCCATTAAAAGAGGGGCAGTCCTCCATGTCCATAATATTGGCTACGTGAACGCACAACCTAGCATTATTGAGGTCGCACCCCGTCCGCACCGTATCAGAGATTTCGATTTCATGGCACTGCGCGGCCAACCATTGCTCGCCGTTGCTTTCGCTCGGCATGTCGTAGTGTTCTCTATTGGCGACGAGTAAAGGGTCATAGATAGAATACAAAGCAATTGTCGTGACTAGCTGTTCATAGCATGAAAGACCATAGCAAGCCGAAAAACGGACGTGAAAAATAAGCGCCATCTAAATTGCTAACTTCCAACGAAGTTCGCCTGACCAATCGGTTGTGTGGGTCCGTAAGGGTATTGAGTATAATGAGTGTTCAAGCCTTCACCATACATGGCACTTCGCATGCCATCATTCGTCGTCAGTACATGATGCTGCTCTCCACCAAATCCCAGGTCAAACAACATGGTGCGATAATAGTGGTGATCTGCTGAGGTATACTCGTCCATTGGGGGGCCCATTGGCGGATAAGGTACGGGTGCGCTGCGTGCAGGGAGTCCATAGACAATCCCGCTTGCATTTGGCTGGTAACCTTCTTGAGGACTTGTAATGGAATAGTTGACATGAGATGACAGATTCCGAGTGCCTTCTTGTGGGGAAGGTGTTGTCTGCGATGGCGACGCCTGCTCCCCTAGCAGTTATTGTCAGCGATCGCTAAGCCCAAGGCCGAGAAAGGTCATACTCTGAATAGGGAGGTCGGGGGGGATTTCGTGATGAGGTCGGTCCTTCGTAACGCCAGGTCGTGTACGGTGCATATGAATGAGGTGCCACAAGAAACGGGAATGATAGGCCGCGAATGACGAAGTGGGGAAAAAATGGGCAGCTTCATTATATGCTTCAGCCGTCCTTATTATTGTCGCATGAATTTCGCGTGCTGCGCCTTCTGGCAACTCGGACTGTAGGCCTGGGCTTGCATCTGAGCTCCGCAGTAACTAACGAGCTGTGAGCGACGGTTCGCTAAATTTGAGATGTCAAACCTTCAAAAGAAAGATTGCGGAGTAGGCGGTCATGACTGTTGTAGTTTCTTGACCGTATCGCTGGAGATGGAAGATTATAACGGGTAAACCGACAAGGACATTCTTGCGTACCAGTACACCAAGATCCCTGAAGTCTTTTGACGCGATTTGAAGAACGCTGAGCGCATTCTCAAAGCACGCTGACAGTGCGCGCAAGTGGCTATTTGTACGATTTTCCTAAAATATCGTGACAACAAAGGTAGAATAAAGTCAGGAAAACCACTTACCGGAACGGCATCAGCTTGTACACCAAAACTGTTCAAGAAGAGGCTGGAATATAAACAGAAGAAGTTGAGAAATGAGAAGTGAAACGATTCCCCATTTGCTGCGGAAAGAATCAGGAAGGATAAATGGAAACAATACTCTCCCTCACCTCTCTGCATCTCGTGTTCCCATTTTGCTGACCACTGTGATAATTTAGCATTTGCGTTTTTGAGTGCCATGTCAATATTGATCTGGCCACTGCCGCCGTCAACTAGACTCCGGTTGGTATGTAACATATCAGTAGTCTCAGCCTAAACGTTGTGTTAATCCACCATAATCAAAACACCGGAGTATACTCACTGCGATTCTTCGTAATTGTATGAATGCGGCGACAATAACGTCTTCACATCGTATAGAAGAACCGCTCCGATCGTGCCAAGTGTCTGCGTGTCTGATAAAATCGTCCTACACCGCAAGAGGTGAATTGCTAAAGGATTCATCCAAAGTTATATTAGCTACCTCGGGAAGCATCCAATGGCGCCCAGTTTGCATGCTGAGGCTCCGATCGTGGACAAATAATACAAGATAAGTTCTTTCGCGATTTCGTCGCTCGAGTAGCTGGAACTCCGTTTCGTTCGCAGGTGGTTTCGCCAAAAAGCGGTTTAAACCAAGTTCCACAGCCATCCGGCACGCCTATTGATCGTGTTAGTGACTAGTGAGACATTTGAGAAATCCTACAGACTCACGTAACCAATGTACATCCATGTACGCTAGGAAAATGTCAGGAGGAATCCTTCAATGAGGGTGAGACATCTCGGCGTACATTATCGTCCTGTTCTCTCCAATAAGTTAGGCATGCAAAGGCTTGGACCACTTCGACCCGCTTCCACCCCTCAGCGAACGCGCGGAGGGCCAATTCTTGCGCAAGGTGAAGGCACTCCTTGTAGAGACTTGGCTCAAAAAATTTACAACCAGCAGCGATGAGCGTTGCGAACAAAAGGGGACACTTTGAGCGCACGTAATTGACAGAGTGCAGTTGGGGATCGAATAAATTGATAAATGGATTGAGGCGTAGAAAGATGGCGTCAAAAAGCATCTTGGCCTTGTCCTCTGATATAAGGCTAGCAGTGACCGGATCTTGAAATCCAGCCGGGAGGGAGGCGGGTCGTACCAGTTGGAGGGTATCCAGATCGCTCTGAGTGGACTGGGTTGCAATAGTCGGATATGGTGATTTGTGCTCGGGATTCAGAATTGTCCGGAAAAAAGAATTTTCTCTGCGGATGAGTTTCGCAGGAAACTTTTCGTCACTGCGGTCATCTTCGTCGTCACCATCCGAGGGACGATTTCCAGAGGCTAAAGGCCACGCGCGCAGGAGCTTAATATAAGTTGAGAACAAACAGGTAAACTCAGATTGTTACCTGACGCGCTGTATTGATCCATTGGTCGGATCATGGTACCGAATTGCGCTTCTACTTGGGGAGATTGGGAGTCGACCGCAGGGAATACAGAGGCCATGGATGTTTCGTTCGCTTGCTTGAGTTTTGCGGTGTTTAATCCCTTTTCGAGACGTCGCAGCATCTTCGACGCCTCTGATAACCTGAAAGAAGATGTATCAGTAGGATCAAAATATCCAAGTGGAAATGATTCCATCATACTTTGACCCGGGTTTGCGGCCGCGGCGGTGTTTCTCAAAGATGCATCTGGAGGATGGCAAGATATAACGACAATCAAACACAATCATATTTTTGCTACGCACTCGACATTAGTCCTTTTACACCTCTGGCACGGTTTCTGGCCATCCTCGGCCCCAACACACTTCATCTGACTTGGAGTGAGCCAGAGAATACAAATAGTAACTCGAAGAACGCACTTTAGCTGCGCGGCATACTGTGCAGGCTCTAGGGTTTCTTACGACGGGTGGCTTAGAGCTGTGAAGCTGTGGTAAGTTGTCGGGAGGGCAAAATGGATTCACAACGTACGCCAATTTTGAGGATTGAATATCCGCAACCTCTGCCTGAGGGGCGTGCATTATGTCTTAAGGCCCTAACTCCTGGCGAGCACGGTTATCAACGTTACGGTGACCCGGCGTCAGTTTATCGACCGGGGAAGGTCGGTTAATTAAGGGTTAAGATGAAGATGAGGCAAAGACGGTCGTCCAAAGTGACTAGAGCTCTTGACACGAACAGCCTAAAGGAGGAGATAAAGAACGACGCGGGCACAAGAGAATGAGAGCGACCCTTGATATCGATGGAGAGAAGAGACGGGGATGAGATGTTGTAGTGGGATTTGTCGCAAATAAAGCCGGGCGGTAAAACGAACATTGGTTGCCGAGCTCGGCAATCATTTGGTTGTCCGACTTTGAACCGCTCATTCCCTAATACGGAATGGCGGTGCTCCGGTGTTCCTTGCGAAATTAATATTAGCAATCGATTATCACGGAAGTGATAGCTTGAGGGGGACCAGGATCATGAAGGCGGTGCATCCTCGTGACGATTGCGCAGCAACTGGTGGGCGCAATCACTTCATTGACGCAACGGTCATCTCTTGAATGGCCGTTTTCGACTCATCCAGGCTGCCGTAGTGTTTGCACACCCTCACTGACAAGATTAACTCTGCATGTTTATCTATGCTCGTAATAAAGGTAGTCAATCGACCTTGGTCCATGGGTCTGCGTTATGAACGTATCATCGCATCGAGGCGAGGTATCGCTGCAAACCATGTCACTCTTTGAAGTGGAAGTTCGAGAGAATCCCTCACGGTTTCAGCATCTGCCACGGCAATTTTGAAGCGAGCAACTTCCCTCCAGCACTCCAAGGGCCTTGTTAGATTCATTCTGCACGCCTTCAATTATGGAATACAGCGCAATGGAATCCACCAAACGCACTTATAGCACGACGCGATTGCTTCACTTGACTCCTTCACAGAGGGAAAGTCACCAAGTTGGCGTCGTGTGTGGAACCTGTCAACCTTCTCTCTGATTTCCTCCAGGTCGCCGATTAGTGCAACGCCAGTTTTCAGGCCACCGTGAGCGCCGCCATCTTCGACCATACTCTTCTCTCGATCTAGGTTCTCCTTCTCCAAAACACGTTGGATTTCGGTAATAGTCTCCTCAGAAGCGAGGCGAGTCGAGAGGTTGTTCACCACATCCGGTGATATCTGGACAAGTAAGGTCTCTATTGTCCCAGCGAAGGTAAAAGGCGCGCGCACCTGTATCGGCGTTTCTGGATGAAATACTTTCGGGGCCTTGTCAAGTGTCGACTGGCTTGCACCCATTTTCGAACGGGTCCCGCTAAGTTGTTTTGAGACACCAAGGTGTTGTTATTTATTTGGACCAGTCTTGCGAGGTTGGTTGCAAGTGTACAGTTTGTAAGCTGGACAGAAAAAAAGATGATACACGCTTCATCAAGCAACATCTCGTAGTCCAAGTCATGGACGCACACAAGATGCCTCCCATTGAAGCTGAGCCAGCTCAGTTCAAGGAGAAGCCAGCGGAGCTCATCTGTTGCCGCGCCTCATGGTCAAAGTCTTCACACCAAAATTACATAAATCCTGTCCGAACCGCGCACATCAATTGATGAGTTACGGTCTCTTCGGACTGTGCCACGCATTCACCGGCTTGCTTGATTTTCGGGGATATCTTTATGCTATGCACGCATACCTGGTTCCAACCTTCTATTTGCTCTCCCATTACAGTATTACTGTTGTAAGCCTTTCCTCGTTTCTTCGCTCATGATTCAGAAGCCATGCAACATCGAAGGGACAAAGGCCGTGTGTGTAGTAAATCCTTTATTTCGAGTGCTGGAAGTCTGATGCCGTATGATGATGTTAACGGGAGTGGGTGGTACTAGCAGTCGATACCATCCCACACGGCAAGGCGGGCCCCAAAGAACTCTGCGATTTACTGTTTACTTGAAATTTGAATGGCGCAAGTATACTGTTCGAACACGGTTAGCTGAAGAAAATTTCGGCATGTAGTGAACAACCAATCGTGCCTGCATCAATGATGCATCGATTTCAAGGATTCGCTCTCTTGGCCAACAAGATTGATCAAAAACCACGGCCACTCTGGCTGAAACCACGGCCACCATAACTACCCCTGAATCCGCCACGGCCACTGCCAGATCTACCGCCCCATCCGCCCCTTCCGCCCCTTCCGCCCCTACCCCCTCTAGTACCCCCCCCTCGTCCAAATCCAAGTCCACGACCGCGTGGATTGCCGCGTGCGTTGCCACGGCCACGTTCTGGGAATAGCTCAGCCAGACGAAATCACGGAAAGTCATCCACCCACTTTGAATTCCTGGACGACAAATCGCGCGTATTAGTTTTCCGGTACGATTAGATGGAGACGGAGCACTACCTGTTGCTTTGGGTTTAGGAAGGAATCGGTCAATGGGTAGGAGTTTGTCGCCTCCAATGTAGACCTTGTCTCCTTTTTTGAAACTGGCTGCTACCATACCTTCACTCATTTTTACTGAGAAATACACCTCGTTTATCGGGCCAAGAATCTCGTCGACTTTTCCAATGACAGATTTGTTTTGGAGGTAGATGGGAGCATTGAAATAAGGGACTTTGTCCGAAACAAGAGAGGCACAGAGCATCTCATCCTCGACAGCGTGCATGAACGAACCAATTTCTGCCGGATGCGGGTAAGCATGTCAGAATTGAATAGGTTTGGCTATGTACCCAGTACGGTGTCTGGTGGACCAGTGTCTCGTTGCTGGAAGCCACCTCGTCCACCTCCACGAGCTGCGAGAGAAGTAAGGACACCACGGAAGATGTATATCGTTCAAGCTTGCCTCCTCCGCGACCAAACCCTCGTGCGCTGCCTCGATTCATCTGGTCAATCCAGAAGGCTTGGATTATGTAACCAGTTCAGCCACTCAACGTCAACTCGAGACTCCATCTTGATTCAAGTCTACTCTGACATGAGTCTTTTCTTCCGCTACGTCCCAAAAGTAGAGGCGAACTTTTTAATCCAGAATACTGATGAAGCCGCAGACGCCCTTCTTGTCTCTCAGGATATTTGGAATGCTCTTTGTTTTCCCGATGGAACACGCAAAGTTGTATCTATAAAATCGAAGCGTCAGTATCCAACCAGATTGCCTTCCGACGATATTAGCGAGCTGGTCCGCTGGGCTGTATGTGACCCCACTGTGTGTATTGCTGTGCTCTACCGCTTCGCACCATTCATCTTAGTAAAGGTGTTCGAAGTCGCTATTCCGCCAGCTTGGCTAGCCAGTTATCCCGCCATTTTTCAGCCCTTTCGAACGGATTTAGACGGACCATCTAAACCCCTCATTCTATCTGTGGTAGAAAACATTACCCTCACAGAAATCGTTTTGACTGCAAAACACGACGACGCCTACTCAGCGGCCTCCTTGCATAGAGCAGCGTTTGAGAATTGGTTCTTCGAATCCCATATCATCATCCGAGATGGCGAGGACGTCTTCATACCCCCGGGTATATTCTCTGAATTGGAGCCATCCATCTCGCCTCCGTCGCTTTTCGGATATACAATTAGCCTTGTATTGCCTTACAAGCAAGGCATTGCACAGCGGGGGTCGACGCGGTTCATAGTGACCTCATCCTATGAGTCTCGCGAAGCGATACACAAGCCGGATAACAGGGTCAGGAATGAGAGCTTCGAAATAAACGAATCATTTCTTATATCCGCTGTATTGTCCTCTCCGGAACCCTTGTCCCAGATAAATGGAGGCGGTGAGGATTCAACAAAGTTGTGGGTTTAGTACACTCCTGAAAAGGTTAATCGTTTAGGGGCCATATTCTCTGCCAAAACACTGCGATCTCCCATCGACGTTAATTTGGATCAATTTACTGTCTATACGTGTACAAGTAACTTGCGGTCACTTGGGGTACTCGACCGTGATTGGGTGTGTCCTATTTGCTCGTTCTTACACACTTGCATTAATCCTCAGAAAAGGTTCTAGCTTCACCAGTTGGCTCTTCCACGTCCCGTCTCGTTCGTATCAATGCCCTTGATGAAGCCTTCGACGATTCGTGTGGGAGGTCCGCTATGTTATCACCTACGCTTCTCCGAAACTTATCCCCAAGTGGTTGTCAACAAATTGTCATCCGGGTATCTCCATATGACACGCGGGATCCTGGTATTCCAACAGCGAGGAGCATTGAGTTGGCGAGGGTAGCTTCACCGTTCTCGATTCATCGCCGCTATGAATCACTGCTTATCAGTGCCTTGCGCGAATACTTCGGCTCGTCAAAACGTTTGGTCGCAGGCGGAGATATCATTCCATTACGACTGAACGTCGATCATTCATTGGATCCTTCTTATGTCTTACGTCCGGGTGATTTTGCAGGAAGTGTCACGCGCAGCCGCTCGGATGTTTTGATCTATTTTCTCGTCCGGAATGTGGATTACGAACCTGTGACTGTACAGACACACAGGCAACTTTTTCCAGGCCTCCACGTCGGCTGCTTTATCGATTCAAATGTGACGAGAATCATTCAAGTTGGAGTAGAGCATATTAAAGTTCCGGATATATGTGACTATTTTAACCTCGGTTGGCGTAATTTCGGTCGTTTACTTCGTCTTGTGTGCTTACTTGCCCTCTTAGGTCACACACAGGTGGCATTGCCAGCAACGTTTGCCATCTCGCATCAGATATCTCAGCTGTCGAATGCCATGTCACTTGACGGAGCAGTAGGATTGGGTCTGGGGTCCGCAGTTTTCATTACAGGACCCAGGGGGGCTGGTAAATTCTCGGCGGCAGTTCGCATCGCCCGTCATCTTCAGATGCATGACGTAGAGGTCGGTATCCAACTCATCTATTTCGAACTTCGCTAAGTAGATGTTTCTGTACAGATCAACTGCTTCAGTGTTATATCAGATACGACTGCCAAAACGGAGGTTTCCCTACGGGAACAGGTGCAAAATGCCATATCCTGTGCACCGTGTTTAATTATACTTCGCCATGTGGATGCATTGAGACATGCTTTTGTCAATGGCAAAGAAGGTTGATTTTCAATTATCTGCATACCATCAATGTGTTCACTCACATCCCAGAGTCATCTATTCTTCAAACACTACAACAGTGTATTGATGATGCAAACAAGGTTCAGGGCCAGCAGTGCATTTTGCTTGGAACTGTGGAGCAGGGTAAAATCCCAGGTGTTTCCTTCAGCAATGAGATAGAGATCAAGGTATAGGAGTCAACTTCAATATTTTTCATCTCCTTATGTTGGTGAATAGGCACTGAGTGAGGAGGAGCGTTTCTACTTGCTCTCAGAACAGGTGGTCAGTCAAGGTGGACTCCTTGCCTCTGATGTTTCTGTTGCTGTCCTGGCCAAGCAATCTGCAGCATTGGTTGCATCAGACCTTGCTAACCTGGTTAGAAAGGCACATCTTCATGCAATGATGATGTGAGTTACCTGTTTAAGTTGATAACTTGCTCTCAATGATGAGTAGCTCTGATATGCACCAGCTGGTCACTCATCCAGTTGTATCTACCAAGCAGTTTGACATTGCTTTGCTAAAGGCTAGGACAACCTTTGCTCAAAACATAGGTGCACCAAGTATTCCTATGGTTTTCTGGGAAGATGTTGGAGGATTGGGTCCAGTGAAGCATGAGATTCTTGATACAGTGCAGTTACCATTGGATCACCCTGAATTATTTCAGGAAGGACTGAAGAGGAGATCAGGTTATTTGAATTTGTTTGAAGTAATATTTCTATTGATCATGTGCATTGTTGCAGGCATTTTGCTATATGGTCCTCCAGGAACTGGGAAAACCCTGCTTGCAAAAGCTGTGGCAACTTCCTGTTCCCTGAACTTCCTCTCTGTCAAAGGGCCAGAGCTACTTAATATGTACATTGGTGAATCTGAGGCCAATGTTCGAAGGGTTTTCCAAAGGGCAAGGGATGCCAGTCCTTGTGTTATCTTCTTTGATGAGCTAGATTCAATAGCTCCAAAAAGAGGAAATCAGGGAGATTCTGGTGGAGTTATGGACCGTATTGTGAGTCAGCTCTTGGCTGAGCTTGATGGAATGAACATAGGAGGTGTGGATATATTTGTGATTGGAGCTACCAATCGTCCAGATTTGTTGGATCCTGCATTGCTACGTCCAGGACGGTATGTTCATTTTTTGATTCAAAGTCTTAATTCACCTCTGTTTTATAGATTTGATAAGATGCTTTATCTTGGTGTTTGTGAAACCCATGAAGCCCAGCTAGACATACTGAAGGCCTTGACCAGAAGGTTTAATCTGCATTCCAGTCTCAATCTTTCCCTTGTTGCTGCTCAGTGTCCCTTTAATTATACTGGTGCAGACTTCTATGCTTTGTGTGCTGATGCACTACTCCATGCACTTTCACACAAAGTTGCAGAACTTGAAAAGGAAAGAGGTCTGTATTTGCTTTTTGAAACAATTCATAGCTTCATTTAAACAAATTTTTACAGCTGAGTTGAATAATCTTTTCAAATACCAGCACCATTCCATTTCTTCCCAGTTCTTTGTATCTGAGATGAAATCAGATGCAGATTTACAGCTGGTAGTAAAGGAAGAAGATTTTTCTCTTGCTTTGAAAGAATTGGTTCCAAGTATTAGTAATTCTGAGTTGTTGCATTATGCATCAATTCAAAAGAATTGGCACAACAACTAAGGTGATAGTGGTTGGGGAATGCATGTATTATTCTGCTTTTGCAATCCACAGTGACACCATATGAACACAAAAAGGATTTTATACAGTGAGTGAATAAACCATTGCAATGTTTGACTCTAACACAGTGTGTGAAGTGTATTGCAAACAGGAGCAAGAATCTCATTTAGCTTTGGTGGAACAAAATAAAGTACATACCCTTGGCTATAAAATTGCCCCCTGAGTCATGTGATTTGGTTCAGGTGTTATGGAGATATGGCCATTTCAATATGAGCAACTCATTGCAACAGTTTATTCACTTTTGAAAA
>JBBPJX010000564.1:0-13659 GCA_038088955.1 Neotropicomus parvogracilis | reverse complement strand
CAGAGACAGCGACAGTGATGAACACAACACCAGCAGCAGGGAGTGACGAGGACGTTCGCACACACCCTAAGAAGAAGCAACCAATCCTACCAGGTGGTACACGAGGTCTACACTACACGAAGACCAGCTACCACGCTCACCGCACCTCCGCGAGGCAACCACGACACACAGAAGTCCCGGTTGTGCCGAGATCCTACAAGGGCGACCAGATGCGTAAAACTGACGCAAATGGCGCCGGATACAATGAGAATCGACAGCGGATAGATGGCGCAACGAGCGACGTGCGCAACGACTTGAAATGACTCAATACGAAGACTCTAGCTGACAGCCAGTCAAGTCAGCACGGACGGCGCAGACGATAGACGATGCACGAACCAGAGCCATCCACACCACGACGTACCGAGCACGTACAGTATATTTGCCGGGTCGATAAGGGCAACTCAAGACGCACGCTAGAACGGTCAGCCAGGTCAGTCGAACAAGATTGACATTCGAAGTCATACAGTCATGCCGAGACCAAAGGCCAATACTCACCATCTTCGCCACTATCGCGTATGGACGTCCTGTTCGTCCGATGGTTCCAGCGCGATTCCGATTACCCTGCTGGATGGGATGAAAAACGGCTGTATCGTGTGCAGTTCTTCGAGGCGGATAATCTTGCTGACGCGTTCGGCTTTGTCGACCCAAATTAGTTGTTCGTGGCGTTCGCCTCATCCCCGCTTTCGTGTATGGTCAAACGAAAGAGTATCTCAGACCCCCGTCTCGAAAGAGAAGATTCAGTCTGGAACGAGGATTGGAAGTACTTCTATGTGAACATGTAAGTTGTCTAGTTGCGTTTGACTCGCCAACACTTATGAGGTGTTGTAGGTTCGTAGATGGGGACATGTTCATGCGGTTTCGAGATGGGGGGATCGGGCACAAGGCCACCCGTGACTGGGATGAATTTCTTCAACAAGGAGGACGTGGGGCCCAAGACTTGGACATGGACTCGGATGACAAAGGTGACGGCTTGTCAGCGTCAGCGCTGGATGACGATGACGAAGAAGATACGGGCGAAGAAGATAGTGAGGATGGCAGCGGGAGTGAGCACGAGTCAGACAAAGAACATGACCTGGACAGGGTCGTGGCCGACGAAGGGGAAGAACTGGACCGACGAAGATATCTGGGAACAGGAAGGATACGGGGCACTATAACTCGTCGCGTATTGTCTGCACCGTACATACATGATAGAACACTACCTACTTTTTTCTTTCCAATACATGTTGTATCGTGTCATATCGGTTTCTCGACCTTTCTGATATAACACGACAGAACACGATATGTGCTGTATCGTGTAATATCTGTTTAAGCAAAAAAAATATGGAAGTAAATAGTTTGGCACTGCATGCTATACTGGAGTCGTGGCCTTTCTATGAAGTCGGTAACGTACAGTAGCAAACAATAGCCATCGCAGACACACACACAAGGATTTCGTTGAGAGACATGGCTTCCGAGAGTGTGCCAGACCTGCCAAATCGCTAGAACTGTCATCGTAACTGTCAGTTTGAACGTAAGCCAATAAAACTGGCCACTGGGTTTGCGTGAGAGCAAAGCAAGTTTGTCACCGCTAACGACCGGGCCAGCTGGCAGATTTATAATCTGAACCACGGTTTGTCTGACTTGGAAGAATAGAATTTGGGGTGTTGCGGCGATCTGGGTTGTCCTCGACGTCGTCAGGTGTGTCGTTCGAACGTGTTCAGATCTTCGTCATTTTCGTGTGAGTTGTGGCGCCCTTCGAAACCTGTCTCACTACGCCACTTCGTTTTACATGGTGTATTCCTTTCCTGGGCTTCGGTATCTCCAGCAGGTGCTTCCAGTACACACTTTTGAGACCTAAAAGCACTCCTTGGTGCTTTGGGAACTTGGATGACGGGGAAAATAAGCGGTCTTCGGCCAATGCTTTTGAGTCTTTGATCCCTGGCTCATCTGGGCAGGCGAGAGAGGTTGGATATTGAGACAACACATTATGAGATGTGGGTGATACATGGTACGCGCGGCTTCCGTCACTGCCGTTTTAACCACCACCGTGTCATAATTTATCACTCTTGACCTAGTAGTTTGACTTGATTCCTGGGTTGCAGACTCCAGGCGAGATTTTGTCACGCTTTGGTCATCTCGACATGTCTCAGACGGCCTAACACAAATACCCAGACAGAGGGTCAACTGTTCAGATTGCCCACTTTCCACCCATACCCCAAGCCCATGCCCATCGCCAAAGGAGTTGCCATCATCACAGGATCTGCCCAGGGGATTGGGCGCAGCATTGCACTTCGTCTTGCTAGGGACGGGTTTGATATTGCGCTGAACGATCTCTCTTCCAAGCGTGATCAGCTGTGCACTGTTGCAGCTGACATCGAGAAGATTGGTCAAAGGGCACACTTGGTTCCTGCGGACGTGTCCATCGAAAGGGATGTCAAAGAAATGGTACAGAGCACCGTAGAAGGGCTCGGAGGACTGGATGTCGTAAGTCGTGTGTCGCAGACTCATCCTCGAATCCTCTCCAGACTCTTCCTCGAAGATGGTAGCAAATGCTGGGGTCGGTCAATCAAAAGACTTTTTCTCTAGTAAGCGACGCTCTCCAGCTTCCTGCAACTTTTACTTACGAGATGGTGTATTATAGCTGGATTGGACGACTGGGAACGAATCGCAGCCGTCAATGCACGCGGAGCTTTTCTGTGTTATAAATACGCAGCAGCACAAATGATAACACAAGGACGTGGAGGACGGGTTATCGGAGCAAGTTCCGTCGCTGGAAAGATAGGCTTCCCCTTCGCTACTGCATATTCTGCCAGCAAATTCGCCGTTAGAGGCCTGACACAGGCTGCAGGTAATGATTACACCACCTTCGTCGTCTTGTCTTCGATTGAAATGTGCGGTTATATCAGCACTGGAACTCGGGCGTTACAACATCACGGTGAATTCGTATGCTCCTGGCGTCATTAAGACCCCGTTGAGTACGTGACTGCTTGGTACCTTATCACTGGAGTATGTATAAGATCTGCACAGCGACCTCCATATTGGCCGAGCTTGGCACAGCAGACAAAGATATGCTTGAATGGTGCATGTCTGTAAGTTGTCTAATCCCTTATGTGCATGCTTTTTTCAGTGTAGTAATCGCATTCATACATCACCGGCAGCACACCAGCCAGAGACCCATCAAACACGACGGCCAGCCAGAAGATATTGCAAGTATCGTGAGTTATCTTGCTTCAAAAGAGGCGCACTTCATTACTGGCAAGTTTGTTGTATATCCCTTTTGTTGTCCGTCATCTGACACCCAATTGATCAGGACAATGTGTAAGTGGTAACCAGACCCCAGAGCCGGGATGGCATACTGAATGAACTTCAACAGCTCGCCGTTGATGGCGGAATAACCATGTCTTAAGAACACGCGTGAGATGACTTCTCAGGAGGACTGGAAGACTACGCTCGCTATATTCCATGTTAACGGCTTTTTTAGTATACTAATCGTTTCGTGAGAGCAGAACATTTGGTAGAATGTTAGCTTGGCAACCTGTTGAATAACTTTTCTACTGAGCATCAGCCCGGGACCAGTTCCAACATTGACCACGAGTAAATTAAATGCCGTACGGTCTCACCTCACTTGCGACAGTAATGCACTTGGCGTACACGTCCGTGACACTAATACGTGTCTGTGTCGCTTCGTACGAATGTCCCCGTCCGTGTGGTATGGCGAGCGAGGAAATGATACACGTCATGCCGCATGGGAACGACCAAATGGCGGTCACAGAAAGGGCCTGGACGTCTCGAATGTCATATGGGAGTCGCCTATATAGGCTCGACCCGCACCGGGATGCCGAGCGAGTCCCCAATTGCTGTAGCCCAGCCAGCAACCAGTCCCATCCGAGGTCACAGTGAGCCGCCTGTGCCACTCGGTTTTACTCCTCCAGCGGTCACGGCTGGTAGTCCCCTAAACGGCCCCGGAAGGGCGGCGGTTGGGGTAGCGGTAACCCCCTGACGAGAGCTTTCGCAGGCTCGAAACCGCTACTTATTCCGTTCCCGCTACCTGCCTATGTGCGTACTGTAGCCGCCAGCACGTCCGGCCTTGATCTTTGGAGAGAGTCGCCCGACAAGCAGAATCGACGGCCCGGGTGGTATCTACCCCCGGCTGTAGATGAGATCGAGGAGATCTGTCGATGAACATTGATGGTCCCTGCAGACGTAAGTGTGGACGGGGAAATCAAAGGAGCGGTAGATGTGTCGAGAATCTTGGCAGGCTTGATGTCGCGAGTAGCGAGACGTGCTACAAGAGTGAAGCATGCTCAAACCTCCTTGGCTGGTAACCAACACCGGAATTTTTGGACTATCACCCGTGATCTCGAGTAGGCCATACTAACTTCCTGGCACTGAAAGTCCAGTTGACTGGATGGTGGTCCACAGCTGAAGTAGACGAATGGGAACAGATCATGAACATTGACGCACGAGGGATTTCCTTGTGCTACAAGTATGCGGCACAACAGATGATCAAGCAATAGCGTGGTGGGCGGATTCTTGGCGCTAGTTCTATCTCAGGAGAGGTTGGGAAACCCTTGCTCACTGCATATTCCGCCAGTAAGTTCGCCATCAGAGGCCTTACATAAACTGCATGTCAGGATCTTATTTTTGTTCTTGCTCGTAACTGATAGAAACTAACATTGGAACTCGGTCCGCACAATATCACGGAAGATTCCTCCGCTCCTAGTCAAGTCAAGACGCCAATGTGTGTTGATAAAGCATCCGACACTGAAATAGAACTGAATACGTACAACGGCTGATGTGTCCGATGCATTTGCATGGGTCCTCGGAGAATTTACCCCGATGGCATGGGTTGAATTTAAACCCGGAGATTCTCTTCCAGTTGTAACACTTGCCTTTCAACCATATCCTGGAATACCATGACGACTGAAACTGGGATTGCCCTCATCACTGGGTCAGCCCAAGGTCTCGGACGTAGCATAGCACTTCGCCTTGCTAGGGATGGGTTCGATATCGCTCTCAACGACATCTCGTCTAAACGCGATCAGTTGCGTGGTGTTGCGGACGAAATAGAGAAGATAGGTCGAAGGGCGCACCTAGTCCCTGCAAATGTGGCGGTCGATGAAGATGTCAAAATGATGGTAGAAGAGGTTTCCAAGGTACTCGGAGGCCTGGACGTCGTGAGCAACCCGTGATGCATATTGATCGAACGTAACACAAAACGGCCCTTCGCAGATGGTAGCAAACGCAGGTGTCGCTGGATTGACATCTTTGGTCTCCAGTAAGCCATTCTCGACAGCTTCATAGCCAGGGCTGACGCAATAGTAGCCAGTTTGGAGGAGTGGGAACGGGTCATGACTGTCAATGCACGCGGCACTTTCCTGTGCTACAAGTATGCGGCACAACAGATGATCAAACAAGGTCGTGGAGGACGGATTATCGGTGCAAGCTCCATCATTGGGAAGTCGAGCGTACCTTTGACTACCCCGTATTGCGCCAGCAAGTTCGCGGTCAGAGGTCTAACACAGACTGCCGGTAAGAACTTTATTGCCCTGTTGATCAAAGTGGAGATTTCTGACTAGTTCAGCACTGGAACTTGGCCAATACAACATTACTGTGAATGCTTACGCCCCGGGTCTCATCAATACGCCAATGAGTACGTGCCAGAATGTCTGATCACAAATGGAGCGAGACTAAGCCCGAACGGTAGTCGAGGCATTTAATGACGTGTCAGAGGCTGATCAGGAATTGCTAGACTCGACCAAGACTGTAAGTTCTCAGATTTTCCGCTCGCCACCCCGCAACTGCTACTCTCATATCGTGCATACCAGCGCCTTGGCATGAGGGTTCTCAAGAGTGAACCAGTTCCGGAGGAAATTGCAAGCATCGTCAGCTACCTCGCCTCGAAGGAGGCAGGCTTCATAACGGGCAAGTCTTCCTTTGTCTCGCTTGTGGAGTTCATTTACTGACCTTGGGGGTCATACCAGGACAATGCGTAAGTTCCAGCCTTTCTGGTCAAAGGACTGAATCGGGTCCTAAGAGGATATGCTGAATGAACTTGATGCAGATTACCGTTGATGGGGGGGTCAACCTTTCTTGATCTGAAAATATCAGGGTGTCATGAATTGTTTGTCGTCTACGGTCAACCCTTACATAAGCCACGTACGAAATGAAAACCATTTTTCTTGGAGCCTCACTCAGCCCTACAAGTCATCGGCCCATTCTGAAACGCTAGTCAAACTTCGGAATGCCACATCGTTGCAGGGGTGGGTTCTTGTAGCAGGTCTAATGTTACACTGTCTAATAGACGATATAGGTTAGCAACCTAGTATAACCCCTTTGGTACTTGTTGTCGCCACCGTCACATCGCGTGACTGACCTCGAATTACTTACGTGCCAGATGGCCTCCCTTGTCTTGATTTCGCCACAGTTATGTCTTCTGTCCCTGCACCCCCACCGTTGGACTGCTCGCTGCGCTTCCATGATCTGGTCAACTTTCATATGCAAAACAACCCAACATTACCCATGTTCGTGTACTCTGACGAACTGGCATCCGAAGATCACCCTACCTCCCACATATCCTTCCTTGAGTTCGGTCGTGCTGCGCACAGAATCGCACACGCCGTTCGTCCAGAACGTGTAGGTGATGAAGAACAAGTCGTCATGCTCCTCGCCAACTGCGACACCATCCTGTTCCACGCCGCCGTTATTGGGATGGCCATTGCTGGCTTCGTGGTGCGTGTGCCGATATGACTTGAATTATGCGCTGCATGTTCTCATGGAAGCTACGTGCCAGCCATTCTTGGTGTCGTACCGAAACCCCGCTGCTTCCGTTGTCCATATGATGAAAAAAATTAACTGTTTCCGAATAGTGACGTTGCATCGTCCACATGGCGCCTTGATTGAGAGCATTCGTGAGGAACTATCAGGTCACGAGTTGGTAGTCGATGAATTGCCAACCCTGTCGTATGCATACCCAAAACTTGGGAGCGAAGTCGAATCCGACCCATTCGTTCCATACCCTGCGCCCGTGTCATTTCCAGATTTGGACAATCCTGCGATTTACTTTCACTCCTCAGGTAGCACCGGGTTCCCTAAGCCAATCTCACAGAGTCATAGATTTCAGGCGTCCTGGTGTACCCAACGTCAGTCACCGTCAATTCTTGCGATGTCGTCATTGCTGATGCTTCACTGGACAACTAGCTTTCATGTATTCCTTCACGAAATTATTTTCGCCTTCCACTCGAATCGGTGTCATGGGGCTACCTCCTTTCCATGGTTACGGTGTGGGTGTTCAACTGTTTCTTCCCCTTGCTTGTCTTGTTACAGCCGTTGTATATGCGCCACGCGCAGTGAGCGATCCGCACGCCGCCCCTGTTATACCAACAGTCGACAATATGCTGGATTGCGTCCGGTGGACTGCTTGCAAAGCGTTGATTACCGTCCCGACGTTTGTGGAACAGTGGGCAGTCTCCCAGGAGAGTGTTGAAGAGTTGAAGAAATTGGAATTCGTTGTGAGTCGCATCTAGTGAGTTGCCATCGAATTGGAGCTTGAATCCACCCATTCCAGTTATACTCGGGAGGACCCTTGTCGGAGAAGATTGGGGATGAATTATGTGCTGCTGGAGTCGCAGTGACTACCTGTTACGGGGGCACTGAATTTGGTGTTCCTACGTGCCTTCGACTGAAATCGGATATCTTGCAAGATGGTGATTGGAATTGGATGCGTTTCTCGGACGATATCGACATTAGGTGGGTTCCCTATGGAGATGACACTTTTGAATGTCAAATATTGGTATGTACGCCTTCTTTGCGATCTTCATTCCGTAAGTTATATGGCAGATCTAGTCCTCCGAGAAACGTTCAGTGCCGGTTGAGAACCTTCCTGACGTGAAAGGGTATGCGACATCCGATTTATGGATGAAACATCCTACGAAGAACCTGTGGAAGATGTGAGTTTGTCGCATGATCGCTTCAGACGGGACGATTAAACAGTAGGACAGCGTCGGCAGAGTAGATGATGTTATTATTCTTGCATCCGGAGAGAAAACTGTGCCTGGTCCCATGGAGGGCATCATCAGTTCTAGTCCCTTTGTTCAAGGGGCAGTAATGTTTGGACGAGAGCGGAATCAGGTTGGAATTATAGTTGAACCGCAACCTGAGTATGTTGTCGATGCTCAAGACGACAACGAAATTGCCGAGTTTAGGAACAAGATTTGGTACGTTTAGAATTCGCTGCTATAGGCGATGCTAATCGCGATCCACAAGGCCGCTCGTTGATGAAGCAAACAAAACCGCACCAACATTCAGTAGGATATTCAAGGAGATGGTCCTGATTGCATCGCCCGAAAAGCCGATTCTGAGGACTCCTAAAGGATCTGTTCAGAGGAAGGCAACAATTGAGGCTTACCGAGCCGAAATTGATGCTCTGTATGTGTCCACGTACCGTTTGTTTACTGGCCTTTCTCATCCGAAAAAGATACAAACTTGTGGAAACTTCTTCGCAATCTAATGGAATTGCAGAACCCTCCGTTTGGACTGCGGCAATTCTAGAGGGTTGGTTGATGGAGCTTACGAATGCCATGAGTCATAGGCACAGCATAAACCCGAGCACTGATCTCTTTACCCAGGGTTTCGATAGGTAAGCCTTCGAAACCAGCAAACATGCTTCGATCCTGATCCGTTTCGTAGCCTGAGTGCCACGTATTTGCGAAATAAGCTCATCCGTACTTTACGGACGTCGCCGGACTCAAAGGCATGCAACGCAGTTTCACGCATCTCGCCAAGTATTATATTCGAGAATCCCACTATTGAGCTCCTCGCGGCACGTATCGCCAGCCTTGTCGACGAAACTCGAACGCCACAACATCTAGACACAAAGCAAAAGCAAACTGCTGCGATCAGCGCCATGATTGAGAAGTATAGTAGCGGACTTCCTATAACCCCCGTATCGATGAATGTTTGGATACCCCCGACTCGATCCGTCGTGCTACTCACTGGGTCCACAGGCGGGCTTGGATCGTTCCTCTTTCAGAAACTCATTGAAAATCCGGCAGTGGAGAGGATATATGCGTTCAACCGCCCCGCGTCTATTCCAAGCGCGGAACGCCAGCTCGCATCGTTCGTCGACAAGGGACTCTCGGTCGATCTTTTGAAATCAGACAAGCTTGTGTACGTCGAAGCGGACGCGTCTCGTGACAAGTGTGGCTTATCACCCGACCTATATGAAGAGGTGCTTAATCTTTTCCCCTCTTCCTGTGTTCACGAAACTGGAAATGACCGCTAGCTTCGGGGCACAATAACGGCAATCATCCATAATGCATGGCGACTCGACTTCAACTTATCCCTGGCCTCGTTCGAACCCAACGTGAGAGCTACTCGAAACTTGGTGGATCTTGCATTGGACTCGCGACATGGTAGTTCCCTTCGATTTGTGTTCACATCCTCTATCGGTTCTGCGCAATCTTGGGACCGCAAAAATGGTGCATTCCCGGAAGAAGTCCAGTTTGACCCACCCGTGGCTGTCGGATCTGGGTACGGAGAGGCCAAGTACGTGTGTGAACGGGTACGAAGGACTATCTATATCTTGCCGGCGGAGATTTGACGATATTCAATATTCGCTGCTCTAGATCATCACCAAGAGCGGTCTTCGTGCGACGTCATTGCGTATCGGCCAGATCACCGGTGGCCCCAATGGATATTGGGCCACGACGGATTGGGTACCGATCCTTGTCAAATCAAGCATCGCTCTTGGAGCCTTCCCTAGCTCCCGCGCCGTAAGTGATAAGACATTTTGTTGGTCTGATGTAGAGGCTAAGCGCATCGCGACGACCAGATGGTTTCCTGGATGCGTGCCGAGGACGTGGCAGCATCTGTCTTGGATGTTTCATTCGCAGAAGACGCACCGGAAGCGCTCAACATCGTCAACCCGCAGCGGACATCCTGGGACGGGATCATGACCTCGGTTCGAGATGCAGTTTTGGAGCGAAAATCGGCAATACTGACCGACGGACATCTGACAATGATTCCGCTTGTCGACTGGGTCGCTCGACTGGAGAAGAGAACTGAGAATGCGACGCCGGAGGACCTTGTCAATGTCGTGAGCGCTTACTCCGCACGATAGTTCGCGCACGCCATTTAACGCCTGTTTTTTTGTCAGCCTGCGATCAAACTGCTCGAGTTTTTCCGTGGCGTAGCGAAGCACGAGGAACAAACTCGGGCTGAGACCCAGCCGAAGGGGTCACTCCAAGCGGAGGAGATTGGTGGCATGACTGACTTCAGCACTGAAAAGGCGCAGCGTGTCAGCAAGACCGTCGCGCACATGAGACCGGTGGGGGACATGGACGCCCGTGCATGGGTCGATTACTGGTTCTCCGCGGGGCTTTTCTCGCCTGCGTGCTGATCCTAGGACGGGACTGTTCAAGTATCTCATCGCGTTGGTTTGTCCAAAGCAGCCAGCCAGCTGCCCCATTGAATATGATCAAGGTGTGCGGTATTTGAACCGTGGTTACTTTACGCCCCAGTTGCAATTCCCCTTTGAAGCGAGATTCGCTGCACCGTGTGCCATCGTCAAAAATATCATTTATTGCTTTGGAGACGCGCGCACGGCTCGACGGATGAGCCAAGATGCCTTAATAAGCGTTCGTTCGGACTAGGTACCTGAGACGGCACCTCGACAGAACGCATGGCCGTGGTTAAACGTTTCAATCGTTCGGAACTAGGGTGATACACCGTTTAATGAAGTACAGTAACCCGTTATGACGCAGGCCCCGAATATCAATATCCGTGACCAACCTCCTATCCTGGCACCATCCTCCGAGTTACTGATGGAGGCGCAATCTTGTGTCTGCGTGGCACGTCAACGACATGAATACGGTCGTATACGTAAGGACCAATGTGCATGGACGCAGACGCGGGATTCGAGCGCCCGCAAGCTTTAAACCGGCATTCTAACCTGCATGCGCGCGCGCAAGGCTGACGATACGACGTCACGGTGACAGCAGATTGATTGCTATGTTCCTGGCACCGTATCAAGGACGTGGCGTGGCCAACGTTGGCATGGTTTTCGATCCTGAAACTGACCCCGCCGAGCGCAACGTTGATGCTGATACTGATACTGTAGCACACAAGTCTGAGTTTGCGGCGGAAATAGTCGCTCTCCGACGAGGACAGGTCAAGGCCGAGTTGTCTTGGTCCTGTTTCATATGATATGATACCCCATGTTTTAGTGCGTTGATAAAGCTGCGAAACTAATTCGTTCGCTGGAGAAGTGGCTCGCCGAGGGCCCGTACTCGACGCTACGTACTAGATTCCATTTGAATCGACGGAAGAACTGCCCCTACAGTATCGATCCCAGGTACGGGACAAGTGCATGACGCATTGAACCTTTGTGTGGCCTCGAACCCTCGTCACGCCGTGACAGATCTCCTATCTTTGCGACTCCTACTAACTCGACCCGGTGATGAGACTATGCTCCCTCCAACGAGCGAAACACGATCTTGTATTGCGTACCGCCAATCAATTCTGGCACGTCCACGCGAACGCAGCACGAACCCACAGGGACCTCGAAAGCAGATGAGCCAAACACCAACCCCACCCCTGCCTACTAGGCCTGGGTCGCGTCGTGCGTCGAGCTCGCATCGACGTCGTCACGGTAACGTATCGCGCCACTACGACCGCCTTGTCGTGAATCAAAGCAACGAACGAACGAAGGAGCGTGCAAAGGAATCTCGCGAGGTTGAAAGCTCTTGGCCGGCCTTTTGAAATGCCACGGGGGCTCGCGTTTCCCCTCGCTCGCTCTTCCACCATCACAGCCATCGATACTACAGTAGCTTCGATCCTCCTCGTCGTCGTCGTCGAAACCATGATCAACTTTTTCCGCGCATGCACTCGCGTACGTCAGATTCGCAGGGTATCGGTAAACACATTGCGTTCGTGCCAGGCGGAGTCAACGCACCCTCGGGACGCCACTGGCAGGGCCATCTCGAGAGCGTAAACAAAGTGGAGAAACACGGCAAGTGCCATGACAGAGACGGTCGTCGGTCGGTAAGACCACACAGTACACGCGTGAACCTCGTGAGGCGCTCGTTTCTGGATGGCGTTTACCGACTTGCGTTTTTTTTAGAGTTCGTCGTTTTGGACTAGGGCTTTGGCTCGACGCGGTAATACAAGTGGCACACGTCAATGGCCCATAATCTAGCTCATACAGTGACGAATGCGGGGATGGTTTGACGTGAGTGATTCCAAGACTTTTTCTCCAAACGTATGACATTTGGAAGTTGGAGAGGTATATACGGACGTGGCGCAGTTTGATCGTGTCGAGGTTGTCACTTTTTGATATGGGACAGACACTCGACGCGTTTTGGAACCTGTAGACTTTTTTTTTTTTTTCGCGCGCGCGCGCGCAAGTAGTGCGAGCGAATACGTGTTTGATTCATTGTTAACCTCCGCGGGACGTTCCTGGGACAGCCTGGATGCTGTTATGGATACGCCACAGGACAGACTGAGGCGTGCAGTTGAGAAACGATCATCGACGCCTCGTGTGGTCGACTGACAAGCTAGAGGCGCTGATCGCATCGATTGATCGCTGGTACGGCGTCCGCACAGGCGACTTCACCCGAACGAGCCATGATGAGCGAGTGAGATGATAGAACGGGACACGTCGAGCGATGTTTTACTTTTATCATGACACGATGCCATCAAGCAGTGCCCGAGAAGCCAAGCCAAGCCAGGAATGTACGTACGGCATCTCTCTCTCCGTCCGTCTATTTTTTTTTGTTCGCGCGGGGGAGCGGCGTAGCCCATCAAGGTGAGTTGTTTGTGCCGTGCCAGCGAGGGTCACGTTCAGGGATGGCGGTATCATGATCCAGATGACATGGGCGGTCCGAGTCCGGTAGCCGTAGTATCGCAGCGCGGCGACGAGGATGCGCGTAGCTCTTTTCCCGCGGCTGCCGTGGCGTGGCGGCCAAGGTCGATGAGCTGGAGCGAACAACGGCGACGGTATTTGCCAGGTCCAAAGTATATGTCCAAGTACGGTTCCGTCCGTTCAAGAGCTTCGATGGCGCGGATGGCCAGAGAACAATGCAAGCGTGTCGTCCTGTACGACCAAAACGACCGTCTTCGACAAGACAATAAATCCAGTTTAGCCTAGAGGCGCTGCGAAGGTGTGCGAGTGGGTCAATTTTTTCCCACGAGCAGAACAACAACACCCTCGCTAACGCGTCACCCGCCAAGGACGAGAGGCTGGCACGAGGAGGACGATACGGCAGACATCACAACAAGCATCGTCGTCCCTGTTGGCTTTGGACTTTTAATGGCCCAAAGGACCCAGTCCACGACTCATTCGTTGACACGGTTAAACCGCTCGTTCTTGGAGACCAACGACCCTTGGACCAGTGCGCCCACTGCCCCATCTGGAGGGCGTGCAAATGTATGTCATACCCAGCCACCTCGTTCCGCTCTAACCAAACTAGGATCCTACAATGCCTTCTTCTCCCACTAAAGCGGTGGTCTTGCTCAGGGTCGCAACGCTTTTCGCTCCAACGGGCAAGTTTTCAACCGCGCCAGACCATTTTCGTGTTTAATGAGACGGGTACAGCCTGGCTATAGTGCAATAAGGTTGGGTTAGACTGTTGGCTCAGTTTA
>JBBPJX010000563.1:0-13701 GCA_038088955.1 Neotropicomus parvogracilis | reverse complement strand
AAACTGTCCCAATGAGTTGTCATTTTGAAATGGCTGCTGATTCATCAAATCTTAACCAAATCTCCTGAATCTCGGGTTGATAGAAAGCCAAGAGCAAGCAATTTATTTCATACACTCATAGTGTAGGGTAAGAGTTAGTTGTTATTGAGCACCATTGACATTAGTGCAAAACATGCAAACATTGGGACAGTTTTTTGACCCACTGTATGCCTTGGTGTAGCCTTTGGGTGTGTAGTGGCATCTAGCCTCTGTAGGCATCTAGCCTTGGGTCTAGCCTGTGTAGTGCCATCATGTAATGCTGTCTAGGCATGAAATGAAGAAAGAAATAGTACATATCTAAGAAAAGAAATAAAATCTACATAAAATGTCCATTTCTAAATGTCCATAAAATCATGCAAATATGATGCTTATCATATTGTGCTTTGTCAGCACCTGTAACACAATGACCCCCTTCATACCAGTCTCCCACCAATAGCCCTACCTCACTCTTCTCATCATCTAGGTCCTCAAGACCAATCCACTCCACCAGAATCTTGTCAAGAGGCTAGCCCCCTTAGAAATAACCTGCCCTAGTTCCCCAACCACTTCATTGCTTCTACCCCTTTGTCACTCCAGAGTGTCCCCCCTCTAGGATGGATACCTTTGATGAAGGGGATGGTGTTATTGATGATATCAGATATGCCAACATCACTGGATCTCCTAGGGCCTATGTGGTCTAGACTTGTAGGTTTTCATCACCATCTCAAACATAAATAGGGGGTAATATTATGACTTGTTCCTGGCCTCTATCTTTTCCTTCCTTTTTTCCCTGTTTCTTGCTTACTTTATCATTTGCCTTAACTGTGGGATACTATTTCCTTTCGTTTTTGCTGACATATTCCTATTTCTTGACTTATCACAATTACCATTTGATCCATTAGCAGTTCCTTCATAACTCATTCCTGCTTACTCATTCTTGACTTATTGTGACTCACATGCTTAGTCATCCCCTTCTATGACCAGCCCAGTAGTATATATATAAACCAATCAATACCCTGTAATGTTTTCTTACTCTTGTTCTTCCTAAATATACTCCTTCACTCCCAATTCCTCTTGCAAGGTTCCTGTCCTACCTTCAAGTGGGCACTTGTCCTAGGCTTTAGCCTAACCCTTGAACCACCTAGTCCTTCCAGGGCTGGTTATGTAAGTCCCTCATCACCATCTCAACATACATATGGCATCCCACCTTCATAGGAGGAACCCTTGCTTGTCCACTAAAACAACCCTTGGTGCTAACCAAAGCACAAACCCTTGACCCTACTTGACTATCTCAGGGCTATGCTCATCCCTACCTGGGCCTAGCATAACAACATGATGAAATCACTCACATCCAAACCATCCTTGCATGAGACTATTGATGGCCAGGGATGTTGAACTATGTGTGCCAATACATCTTAGGCTGTGCTGAGTCAAATACTGACATTTCATTATACACCAGCAGGATTGACAGCCTGGATGTTCTGTACAGACTGTGAACTAAGGTGCTTTGACAAATGGCTGTGAGATGTGAGAGGAGGTATGATTACATAATTGCGGGAATTGCCGAAGGAAAACACTGGTGATACTCGACTTGGCGACCCGCACCCAAGCAGGGGCCCATCTTTGTCGTATCGCACTCGCCGTCGCTGCCGCCACCCACGACGAGGACGACGACCGACCCTTACTCACCGTTTTCGTCGACGACACTGCCATCTCTCTCTCACTGGAAAATAGTCAGCCCACAATGTCAAACACTTCCCTGACCCCGAGATCCGTCACCCCACCCACCCCTCCAATAACTGTCCAGCCCGACCACTTTTTCGGCACAGATGGTGCCCATCTCCCTCCCTCTCCAAATTCAGATACCAAGTTATGGCTTCACCCAGACGACGACCCGCTCGCCAACCGCGGTATACCCGTGTTCAAGCCCACCATGGACGAGTTTGCCGACTTCGAGGGCTACATGGTAATGATCGAGCCTTGGGGACTCAAAAGTGGCATCGTCAAGGTCATCCCCCCAAAGGAATGGTTAGCACCATTTCCATGACGCGTACCAATAACTTCATTGTCCCCAGGGTCGACGCGTTGCCCCCAATCAAAGATCAGCTCGCAAAAGTCAAGATAAGAACACCCATTGAACAACTCATGGCTGGTCGCGGCGGTCTATTTCGCCAACAAAACGTGGAAAAGCGCAGGGTCATGAGCGTCCGCGAATGGGCAGAGCTCTGCAACAAAGAGGAGTTCCGCGCCCCTGGCATCCATGAAGTCGGCCTCCATGCTCGTAGCACCGGCGTTGGTTCCAGACCAGCAAGAAGACCTCCCCCAAGCACTCCCATTCATAAAAGTGACGTCGATGCGGATCAAACAGATGAGAAGCCAAAACAAAAGGGCAGACGACCTCAGACCCGTGAGATGCGTGAAGCCCAGCTCGCCCTGCGCGCCGCCAAGGATGCAGCTTTCATGCAAGTTTTTGACCCAAATAAGGACTGGTTGCCCAAAGGCACCACTCCTGACGACTACACAACCGAGTTTTGCCAAAAGCTCGAACGTCAGTACTGGAGAAATTGTGGGATCGGTCGCCCTGCCTGGTATGGCGCCGATTCGCAAGGTGCGTTCTAATTTATCGCGAACAATACGCCTCTCAGGTTATTTGTCAAAGGTTCACTCTACACCGACGAGACAAAGGTCTGGAATGTCGCCCATCTCCCTTCTTTTCTTTCACGCCTAATCCACTCTTCTTCGAATGGCCTTCCTGGAGTAAACCTGCCTTACTTGTACTTCGGCATGTGGAGAGCCACATTTGCCTGGCACGTCGAGGACATGGATCTTTTCAGCATCAACTACATTCATTTCGGTGCCCCAAAATTTTGGTATGCGGTACCCCAGGGACGAGCTGCCGCTCTCGAGGCAACGATGAAGAGTACGGCTTTTGTCGTTCACCTCGTGTTGAGTTCTGACGTCATGAGATAGGCTATTTCCCCAAGGACACGTCCGAGTGCCCACAATTCTTACGACATAAATCATTCCTTGCTTCACCGACGCTACTAGCCCAATCCTCCTGCCGACCAAACTTTCTCGTTCAACGGGAACACGAGTTCGTGATCACCTACCCCCGGGGTTATCATGCTGGATTCAATCTCGGATTCAATTGTGCAGAGAGTGTCAACTTCGCCCTAGAGAGCTGGATTGAACTTGGTCGCAAGGCAAAGGCATGCCAATGCGTGGCCGACAGGTATTCGCCCCTTCTATCTTTGACGAGTTTTAGTCTGAGAAAGTCGTAGTGTTCGCATAGACGTCGATCAGCTTTTGCGTGATATGCATGACCGTGAAGCGGGAACGCTTAATTCACCTGTTCAGTCGCAGCCATCATCGAAGAGAAAAGCTGAAGGAGTCGATGGCGCACCAAAGCAGAAGCGACCAAAGCCGACAGTCGAACCGGGATCGTCTAGCTCTGCTCCACCTTCCAAGGTTTCTGTCACACTTAAACTCGGACCCAAACCTCCAGAGCCAGAAGGGTTTCCCTGTTGCTTATGCGTGTCCATGTCGCCGGATAGTCTTTTGCGTGTTCAGGATCCACCCATAGGAAAGAGAGAACTTCCCGAATCATTATCATCCGTCCACGATACCACCGGATGGATGGCGCACGAAGAGTGCGCAAAGGTGGTACCAGAGACGTGGGTTGATGTCATAGAATCTGCAGAGATCCTCCCCGATGGGTCGCATGTACTGGAATCAAGGGTATTTGGGGTGGACGCGATCGTAAAGGACAGGTGGAATCTGGTAGGACACCATTTCGTGCATCGGACTCGTTTTCATGACGTGCTTCAGAAATGTTCGGCTTGTACCAAGGGACGACAAAAGGCACATGGTGCCCCTATTCAGTGCACCAAGGGAAAGTGCACAAAATCATTTCACGTGTCTTGTGCGCGAGAAGGACAAAACGGTGTTTCCTACACTGTATTGCGCGAGGTCGAGAAGGAAGTGATTTTGATTGACGCGCAACCAGCGTCCGCTGATATCCTTCGCTCGTCTGGAGGGTTTTCTTCCCCTCAAGCGACATTCGGGGAGTTGGTGGCGCAAGTCGCACAACCCACTGTGGATATAGAACCTAACGTACTGAAGACGATCAAGAAGAATGAAGTACAAGTACTATGTAATCAGCACAATCCGGTAAGTATTCGGACGTGCAGCTTTATTTTCCCCGTGTCTTATGTTGTCGCTAGGCGGTTGCGGCTGCAAAAAAAGCGAGTAAGCAGGACAAGATTCGAAACGAGCTCCTTGCGCTCCCTCCGATGTCTCGAATCAAGATTCGCGTGAGCGCCGGTGTCTTCGAGGTCTCGCTGGTTCGCGTTATCGAAGGGAACAAATCCATCGAGGTGCTTTGGGATAGGGGTATTAAACGAGAATTTAAGTGGGGTAGTGTCGTGTTCGGTCAGACTGATGGCCAGACCGTGATGCAAAAACCGTCTGAGCCTGCACCCGAACGTGAGTGCGATTCTCGTCGTTCTGTGTGATATCTGATCTCCGTCTCGCGTGTCCACTACACAGCGGCGCCCCAGCGTAGCGTGGACACAACCCCTACGCTTCGGGTTGCAACCTTTCCCTCCACTATATCATCTTCCTCTGGTTCCTCCACTTCTGCGACCACTCCTGCGCCCGCATCCCTGTATATGGCTAGTTATCATTATCAACCTTCCTCGGCGATGTATGCAACCGGGTCCTGGCCTTATCAAATGTGCCAAACGGGGGCTCAACAGATTCCGTATTCCGTAGCATATGCCTACCCTGGCTATTATCCTGCGCCGATGCCAGCGACTTGCAGATCTCCCGCTGAGAGTGCGGGTGCACAGGGCACGTACTGCTCTCAATTGCAATGGCAGCAGCCATACACTGGTCCAAGGGCTAATAATGGTGATCTCACAGGGTCGTCTAGCCAGGCGCATCCGATGCACTCGTGATCATCGGCGCTGCTGCATTGTTGGGACCTGGACCTTCTTTTTTTTTTGACGGCAATAAATCTGAAGTTTCTCTCTGCTCTGTAAAGTACTTATATGTTTCGCACTATTCGATAATTTTGTTATTCTTTCGTAGAGAATGGAAATTGGAAGCTTGTAGGGTAGAACTAGTCACGTGCCTACCCAAATGAGCGCGTCTTCGCGAATCCAGGAGACGCGCTCACTGTTTGCCTTGTCCATCCTCAGCATGTGGTTGCTATCAGGGCCTTTCGATTCTGAAAGCGGGGATGTCACCACCGCCAGTGAGCACACTTGACGGTGTATCTTTTGCTTGCGTCAGTCATATTTATTCTCAGAAACCAAACTGCTGAAGACTGGTCGCAAGATTGCCCTCGGTCGTAGAGACAAGCCGCTGTTGGTGAACAACAAGAAGATATCCCGAGATCACTGCGAATTTACGGTCGGCCCTTGTACGCAGGACGACGTGGTGCGTGTACAAGGTAGCGAACGAGAGGGGTCATCAGTGTAACAACGTTCGTGCTTCAGGTCAACCCGTCGTTTGTCCCGACGTTGGAAATATACAATGCGAAGGAGAAACCAATGTCAATTGACCGGCAGGGTCAAGCCATAATTGTGAACCCTTCATCTTCGTGTGAACTCGAGTCGGGGGATAAAATCAATATCGTGGTGGGTATATCCATCGAGTGGGTCTGGTCTCAGCAAAAACATGCTCTATCTCTGACCGAGTTGACAGAGCAAACTGGCGACGTATAGCGTGCTTTCTTCCGCCTGCGCGGTCTCTGCCATCTATATCCAGCGAAGACTGTGCCACGCTGGGTGAGTATTTGTATGATCTCGTGTGCCCCAGAGTTATAATGGTGATCCTAGGTGTAAACCTGATAACCACTCCGAGCGGGCTTGCGACACACCACCTCACCCCCAAGTACGAACTTACTGCCCCATTGGCTACGTCCCTGCTGTCGGCCACTCTCCTCGTAAAAGTAGAATGGTTGCAAGAGCTTATCCGTCTGGGAACCACGCCTGACGACAACCATCCCTTCAAACTATCCCCTTTAGAACTGTCTTTTGTCCCACCATTGGAGAGCAAGTACAGACCGATCTTCTCTCCTTCGCTGGCGACTTCGCTCAAGTCATTTAAGTTCTGGGAGCCGAACGAGGAAAGACTTCATCTCCTAAAGGGACACAGATTCGTTATACTGAGCGACGCCGACGGACAAGTCGATGCGGATACGAGGGAGTTGATCACTCGCGGTGATGGCGAGTACGAAGGCTTTCCCTTATCGAATGGGGAGGCAAAGTGGAGACAAACGCTTGGAAAGGCGAAGAGGAAGGTAGACGAAGTTGGTTTGAAAGTTGCCATCGTCGCCCGGGAACATGTTGTGCAAGCTATCGTTGGCATGGACAAGTGGAGGAAGATGACCACTGATGCTCAAAGGTATGTGCCTCGTTCTGCACCATCACGGAAGGATCTCATGTCGGAAATAGTCTTTCGTTGCCAATCATCGGTCTGGACACACTAATGAACGCCGTAATCAACACCGATGCCTCGCTAATTAATGAGGGGTCCCGAAGTCAAGGTGGGTCATTTGCTCTATGCTACGTTTCTTCTGCTGATTCCTGTGCAAGGTGCCTTGGTCGAAAGCGAATCTCCTCTCCCTGACTTTGTTCCGAACACCCATTCCAATGAACCATCGGTACCTGCTGCAGCGGAGATGACCCCCTCAGGGTTAAACGATGTTCAACGCAAATCACCACCGTCACCGTCACCCCCGCCCACGCTATTTGGCTTGACAATTCCTCCACCACCTAGCAAGGTATGTGAAGATACCATCCCCTTGTGTTTCCATTGAAACATGACACCTTCCAGAATCTTATTCGTCGCACCAGGCTCCCGTCGACGACAAGTCGTGCAGAAGAACCTATCGAATCCAACATCAAGGAGGAAACCCAGGCGGAGAATTTAGGATACACACTTCCTCCAGTGGGTCTGATCACGTTACCAAACAGGCGAATCTTGAACGTCGTGTTAGCTCCCTGAGATGACGCGGTCGTCAAAATTAAAACGGCGAACGCCTGCGCCATCTTCCCCAGCCCAGGAACCCGTTGCAGAAAACGAAGAACAGGAACCCCCGCTAAAGAAATTCAAGGCACTCTTCGATGCAACTGATCCGGACAAGATGGCTGTCGATCAAGACGCATGTGACGTCGCTGTGAGGGATTCTGTTGGTTTCACACAGGGTAGCGAGAGCCTCACACAGAGTGACCCTCGACCACCGCGGTCACAAGCTGCCCGCCGACGGAAGCTTGATATAGTGGCCGAGGAAGAGGAAGAGAGTGGCCATTCGCAGGCCCGACCCACTGCGACAGCATTGCCTCGTCCTCGTCAGAAATCCCCTTTGCCGCAAGCAGCCCAAGAGTCTGCTCATGACTCTGAAACGACTCGTAAACCACCATCAAAGCGAACCAAGTCGAAAACTGTGCAGAGCCATCAGATCGACACTGATCCAGCATTCCTTACCGCACTCGCTTCGAGAAAGGGAAAGAAAACTGCCGAGGACAACTTTGACCGAGAATTTAATAATCTCCGTATCTCTAAACCAGATATTCATCGCGAGGAAGAAGAACAGGCATGGGAGGTCCTTGGAGACTTTGACACCGAGTCCAGGAACATGCGGGGAAACTTTATGGTGGTGATCGACTTGGACGTCTTTCGCCGGAATCCTCGTCGTGCTGCCGTAGCACGTAGCTGTGATAGTCGGCCAAATTTCAAAAAGTTTAAGGCAAGTGTCGTTGACGTTTTGTTGTGGCTATTTCTTGAACCGAGTCACTAAAGACGCCAACCCCTTCATCGCGTGCCCCTATCGAGCTCGTGGCTAGGGCCGAACATGATTACGGGGTAGGCCTGGGTGAGTTTGGAGGCTGTCCCGATTTACGGTTCCACCCATCGCACGACAGGTTATTGGAAGGACAGCACTGCTCCAAACCATGCAAACCATGAAGAGACGCTATCTCCTACTCAGACAACAGGCACTCAAAAACGCCGCGCTCCGACTGTATTTGAATCAGATGGCGCCGACTCCGATGTACCGGCCGCAAAAACAACTAAGAGGGCACCACGCAAAGCTCCACAATCAAAGGGAACTACAACAGCCAAAAGGTTGTTCTTGGAATCGGACGACGAAGGCTCGGTGCCAGATACGGAGCCTCTAGAAACTGTGGGCAAGTCCCGGAAGACGGACACTGCGTCATCCTTGCCCACGAGGGCAAGTAAACGGCGTCACATTGTCGTGGATGATGACTCGGATGATGGAGTAGCTTTCAAAGGGTTTGGCAAGAAGACAAGGGTACGGTGATCAGATCTAGTAGTCTACATTAGTTTTGGTGTCCGGTTAGGGGGCTCTCGAAGCTAATTCATCATGAATGGAAAAGCCTAGCCGACGTTGCGTTTTCGCGGCGACCCGACCACCAGTTTGACTGTTGCATTACCGGTCAGTTAGGGTTGTTGGGACCGAGAGCAAGCTTACCGTTGTTCCTGACAGACAAAACTTTCTGGAGCGCCCTCCCAATCGTCGAGCACATTCTTGGTCGCATTGACCTGTGATCCGTCGTCGTCGCCAGTACCAAATAGGTCTAATGCCAATCGAGTGTGGCTCACGCCTGCATACGTTGTCACGCATCGTGGGTTAACCAATATGCGAGCTGGCGCGTATGCCGAATTTGGCACGGTCAATGGAGCGGTTGGAAGCTCTTCGAGGGGAAGCTCAGAGTCTGGCATAGCGTCAAAATCTGATCCAGCGTTTGCATCAGGATCCACGGTGAGATCGGGTACTTGCCGCCGACGGTTGGCTCCAGTCCCCGTTTTAGCTTTAATATATCGGAATGCAGGATCAGACCCTTCGTCGTCTTGAACACCCTCCAATGCTTTGCTGAACCAGAGGTCCCTGCAGAACCATGCTTGACTGCTATCAAGACAGGGTGCATCCGGGGAGCGCTGAGGTGGGGAATCTGAGGAAGACGCGTTGTGGAAATCCAAGCCGTAGCGGTACTTCAATCCCTTGTAGTAGGATTGAGCAGGATCGACGACATGCGTGCCAGATTCGCAACAGAAAACCTGAAAGGGGAGGTGTTGAGCGAATCGAGCAGCTCCATTCTTGTCGCGAGGGGGCACTGCGTCAGGCTTTGATGAAGACTTGGACTGTCGGAACTGGTCACCATGAATATCCCGGGTGCGCCACCTGAAGCAGGGAGATAAGATCTGTCCGTTCATAGCCGTTCATCGGGCCTCACCTATCAGAGAAAATGAACTGTCCGGCCGACTCGGCCCAATCCATCCCGCATACCATTGCGGCTTCGTTTGCGACGCTGACCCTTAGAGTTTCAAGAATGTCATTAGGGCAAGTGAACCCTTTGAGCCAGATGACACGGGTGAAAGCTATTTGCCACTTTTCGTGAAGTTCCATCAATGGTTCTAATGCGAGGTTTCGCATGTATGCCTCCTCCAGCGGGTAGTATGCAGCTACGGGGTCCTCGGTCATTGATGGAACACGCTGGATTCTAAAAGGAACACCGAGAAGTGTCAATACTGCTTCGCAGAGGTCTGTGAGGGTGGGTGTGGAGTCTGTGGAGCCGTAATCCAACATGGAGACGAAGAGGTTAGATGTGCCAAGACGTTTTGCCAACTGAATTATCACGGCGAGTTGGTCGACAAGAAAGTGGTCTGCGGAGTGTATGGCCAGTGCTACATAGTACAGTCGGTCATCTTTGGCGAGGTCGTCGTAAGTCTCGGTATCATCGTCGATGTTTTTGTTTTGTCCAAAAGGGCGAACGAGGGTAGGGCAGTATGCAGCGACCCAACCGTTGAGGGAGAGCAGCTCTTCCACGGCGCTGAGCACGCCTTGGGTATCCACATGGCTTGTCTCCTTGGCGGTGATGCTGAGCAGGTGGTCAGAGTCGTCCCGAACACAAGAATTCAAGGTCGCTAACTCACAATGGCACCTGGAATTGGTCCCAAAAGTTGTTAGCACCGGCAGATATTAGGTCGTCGAGTATGTCGGGTTTGGTGTCTCTGCCCATCCTCCGCTGCAGCGACTTGTGCTTTTGGGTGTTCAGATTCTTGAACCCGGTGACCCGCTCGATCACATTGTAGCCCTGGTACTCGGAATAGGAAGACGGGGTGGTCTCGGACGAGGAAAAGAGAAACCAAGCGCCTGCGAGCAGTACTGTTAGCACGAAAAGCCTCGTCAAAGTGTTCCTTCTGAGGGTGATGGACATGTCGTGTCGCTGCACGGCTGGCCGTGGGTAAACAAGCCTCTAATAGCGGAAGCACGGAACCAATTTTTCAAAGTGTTACAAGTAACGTCTTCGTACGCCCGATGTTTTCTGTCCTCTCGCGGGGAGCAGTACGGACGCACACGTTCGCACCGCGGTCGGTGCGCTATCTCGCATCTCAAGCACCACCCAAGGCGACGTCGCTCGAGCAGCCGCCACCGCCCCCGCTTGCACCGACAGGCTCGGCACCCCCCAGTCTCGATTTCGATCCTGCTGAACGCTCGGAGCATGCAGAAAGGACGGAGCGCACAGGTGCCAAGTCTTCCAAACACTCTCCTTCATCCTTCGAGCGTCGAAGAAGCAATTTCGCCAGAGTCTCCCTCGGCGTTTTGGCCATCGCCATCGGCGTGCAAGTGCTCTTCCTCGGACGGGAATGGGAGGCGGACGAACTTGCAAACAAGAAAATGGCGCGTTGATTGGTTCTCTCCCGGACGTGATCCTGACGTGATCCGTTTTGATAGAAGGTCGAAGATGCACCTTCCGGTCGTTTGGCTCGGACAAAAGCACGATTCACGGACTTGTTCGACGTATGTCACCCTGGACGATATTTTTGCAGGGTCTGTATCACGTTTGTTTCCAGTACTTTAACAAGCCAGCATGGACAGAGTTGCTTCCGCCACCTCTTCCAAACCCTCACCAAAAACCTTACACCCTTCTGGTGTCGATCGATGATTTGCTGGTAACCTCTACTTGGGATGTAAGTACCTAAGTTTGTGGTTCCTTAAGCAACAACTCACCGTCAGCAGCGTCAAAGTGGTTGGCGGACAGCCAAGCGTCCGGGTGTCGATTATTTCCTTGCATATCTATCCCAGTTTTATGAGATCGTTATATTTACCACGCAATATTCCTATGCAAGTCCTTTCGCTCCACCGTATGGGGGTGACCGCTGACCGCTAGATCCTCTAGGCTGCCAGCGCCATAATTGCGAAGCTGGATCCCTATAATTTCTTCATTGCTTACAAGCTCTTCCGCGAGGCAACCCGTTCCCTAGATGGCAAGATTGTCAAAGTAAGTTCCCCGGGCCGTACGTTATGCAAGTCTGACTTTTGTGTTGTTCACACAAGGATCTTTCCTATCTGAACCGCGACCTCTCAAAAGTGATCCTGCTGGATACTCACGAAGAACATATTTCAACACATCCTGAGAATTCGATCCTACTCCCTAAATGGACGGGTACTCCCGGCGACAAGGGTCTCGTTGCTATGATCCCTTTTCTCGAATGTAAGTTTGCCTTTGCCTTTGCCTGGTATGTTAATGCCCACGTTCTCAGCCGTTGGTATCTACAAACCTCCGGATGTTCGCCCGATTCTCCAAGCGTACCACGGAAAAGATATTCCTGTCGAGTATGCCAAGAAGGAAGCTGAGGCGCGTGAACGCCATATCGCTGAGTGGAAGGGAAAATCCAGAGGCCTTTCTTCCGGGGGATTCACCATGAGCTCCTTGTTCGGTGTAAGCACAGAGGTAGTAGTCTCCATTCCCACCTTTGTGCCGTTATATTCATTGTTGTTGATTGCTAGCCCCCTCACTCTGCCATCCCGCCGACATATCTCGAACAAAAGCGTGCCGAGGCACAGCATCAGTATAAGGAAGTACAGGCCTTCATTGCCTCTCACAAAGCCGAGTTCGACAAGGAGCTGGAGGAGGATGCTCAACGGATGGCTAAGGAGATGTCTGGGTCATTGCTTGGCCTTCTCGATAATATGTCTGGCAAGAAGCCACAAGATAAAGAGGAGTCCAACTCGACTGGTGATGGTGGTGGTAGTAGCGGGAAGGGGCAGGTAGAAAGTTGATAATGGTACCAAGACTGCTCAGATGCTGTACCCAACATCTTTTGACGAGACCCAATCACGCATGGAAATATATTAGACCAGAGTTTGAGATCTTCTGCAAGTAGTATATACCTCAAGATCTCGAGTGAGCAAGTAGGTGCATGTTCGCCGTCTCTGGCTTCTGTATTCTACTATGTTCGGCTTGACTGCTCAACTACTTGAATGCTTGTCTAGTTGAAAATGGATTATATTGGGTTCGCGAAATGGTGTGGTCAACTTGATGGCGAAAAAGTGGGTATCCAGCAGAGAGCAGATCAGGTTTGCAATAATGATATGGCAGATGGAGGAGTTGAATATCTCAAGTTCTCACCCTTCCCCACATCAGTTTGTCCACCCCTTCGCCCTCCTTTCCGATCGTGCGTGCTCCAAGGATGACTTCGTCGGGAATCCGCTCGAGTCGCTGGGCCTCACGTCTCAGGTAAGCAACAAGCACTTGCATCAGTTCGGGGTAAGCGATGTACCTGTCGTCGGTGAGTAACGAAGCGCCGCACACGGTGAAGAGACCTCACCGTTCGCTCTCGTTCGCACTAAAGTCATAAACGCCACTCAGGTCGTCTCTGGCCTCCTCGACTGCGACATCGATCTTGTCCACGTTCTCCACGAGACCTCCGACGAGGTTCACGGACCGTCTAAATGCCGGTTCATTCGCTTTTTTGGCTTGACTTAGGCCGGGTTTTGTGCTAGCCCCTGGAACGGGGATCCCACTCGCCCCCCTTGCACCCAGTAGGTTTCGCCAGACTGCGCCGGCCATCTCTGCGTCCCCACTTACGAGCCCCAAGTCCATGCTCATGCCCAGGCCCGCCCATTGCTCCCTGAATATCTTCATGTGCCGCGTGACGAGCTTTTCCGGCGCTCTCGCTTTCTTCTCTGCGATGGCATATGCAGCGGGGGATGGAAATGTGTCGGGCGGTGGAACGGGCAAAGGAAAGGAATAAAACGAGCTATCTGGATACGGCGAGACGTATTTACTGAGATCTGCAGAACGTTTGGCTCCAGACGAGGACGGTGTGAGGGACGCGCCGGAAGTTGAACGGGGCGGGAATATCCCCGGCTGAAGCACGGCGCGGACGCGTTCATCAACGTCTTGGAAAAAATGATCGATCAGTCCTTGTATGTGGTTCAGCCCATACGGTGCAGGCAGCGAGCGTAAACGGACGGTCAGCAGCCACACATGCAGATTGGTGACGGTGAACCAAGACTGAAAGGTAGGCGGGAGCGCACACTCTTAAGAGACCGTTCGAGGACGCGTGAGCATGGCCCGAAGCAACAAGAAAACGGGAGGCGATACCTCTTCTCCAGAAATCGGCTTCTTGGTCTGCGCGCGTCGCGCACAGGGTGTTGTACATGTGTAAAGCGCGTCTGTTCGCGAGCTGCTTGGGCGATCCGTACCCGAGCGCGCGCGCAAGGCTGAGAAAGACGGCTGAGAGGACTGGATTTGCCTTGACTCTGTGCGTCAGCCATGACTGCTCCTTGCCTGACGGGTCGACGACCCGCTCTGGCTGTCTTGATGGCGGAGACGCAGAGGCCAGTAGTCGGACGTACTGTCGAGT
>JBBPJX010000562.1:0-13703 GCA_038088955.1 Neotropicomus parvogracilis | reverse complement strand
ACACATATGGGAGGAATTGCCCAGCCGGGAGGCGAACCATGCTGTAGTACGTGGTCAGGTGAACCGTCGCGTCTCGTACCGGCACCCCCAAGCACGGGTCGTGACCTCGGTCTCCCCGCACAGGACAGTCGCCACCACCAAGGAACCCGGCCAAAATACAAATCCTCTGCTGATGGCCCGATCATCGAGACCTTTTTGATGTCTATTGCCAGGCAACCTGGCCTTGGCGTACGCGAACACGATACTCGAGCTCGTCGGCAGCGACGACAACCTATGGCTTTTTCATTCAGCCTGTGCAAGCCTCGAGGGAGGCTTCCCACGCAAAAGTGGAGCCCGCACGTACAGCTGTTCGCATTCGGGAATGTCCGAGTCGATGCTGTGCCAGACCAGAGAACAAGTCGATTCGTGCAAAGGCATGTAAAGAGTACAGCTTGTGGTGGTGGAGTGGGGGTATTTCCATGATGAAACCAATCAATACGAGCGAGTATCCTGACGGTACCAGCGGTCGAGAGAGAATGCTCGCAAAGTAAAACATGCAGATGAGGTGAAACATACTCATACAGTATGAGAAAATGAAGCAAGGAGATGTTCTGATGGCATAACGAGGAAGAAAACCTACTATACGAGGAGCATTTCCGCCTCCCGCATGACCTGGCGCCAGTCCACGGCTCCCCGCGAGCGTCGTTTCCAGACTTCCTGAATCAGACACGACACCTGCTGAGAATTTCCGATGATCGAAAGGCCATGCTGTTCTTGCAGGCGCTTGAGAAAGTAGTCTTGGTGTTTGTGGTCCTCGGTCAGACAGCCACAGATACAGATGCTGAAGACGACGCTCCGGACCACCGCACGGCCGGTGGGGCCGTCCTTTGCTTCCGTCAAGCATCTGACGGTCTCGTTCACCGCTTCGATGATTTCTGGGCACCGCGGAAAGTCGCCGGAGAGGACAGAGTGAAGGTAGACGTGTGCGGACGCACGAAAGACTTCTGAAGTGAGCCGGCGCTGCCGAGCGCGTTGTTTCTCCCCAAAGTCCATGTTGACGTCAAACTCGTGCGGTTGCGAGCTGGGCTTCTTCAAGATCTCCTCTATTTCGCGGCCGCGCTTGACCAATTCTATGACGCTGAGGCTGCCATCGTTGACGTGAACCTCCTTCCAGTTGGCGAGACTGGCGATCTCCGCGAGCGCGAGCACGATGTGGTTTTCGCAGCCCATCACGGACATCATCGAGTACTCGGCCACGGGGACGGTGGACTCGTCCCCGAAGAAGGCGGGCTGTGGACGAAAGAGCTCCCGGATGACGTCCAGGAAACGTGGTTCTCTGACAAGCGTGGCCGAAGCGAGGACGTCAAACCACATCGAAGTTTTGATGATGAAACGGAGGCTCTCTGGACAGAAAAGGAGGACACGACGTGGCCCTCCCCAGCGAGGGTCGTTGAGAACGGAGAGAGAATAGGTGCAAGCGGCGTCGAGAAAGGCCTGCCATTGGCCCTTGCCTCCGCTGAAGAGGAAGTAGGAGACGATACAAAGGCCGGCGAGGGCGTCGCCTTCGGTCAAGGGATTCTTGAAGGGAACCATCTCCATGCGGCGAAAGACTTCCGCGTCCTCGGGTTCGATGAGGCCGAGTCTGTCTTTCTGTGTGCTCTTGCGGTGGAGGTCGGAGAGGAGGCAGGCTGCCTGACGAGCATTGTCGCTGGTGTGGATCAGCTTCCAGATGACGTTGTCGAGGGAATCGTTTGCGTGGAGGTACTGGGCGCGAAGGACGTGTTTCATGTAGTAATCGAGCGCGGCGTTCTGGCGTTCGTCGAGGAGGGGCCAGGGGTAGTGATCGAGGGCGGGGGTGGGTGTCAACAGGTAGGCGGAGGAGACGACATCATCCAAGTCTTGTTCGTCGTGAATGGGGACATTGTACAACCTTGAAAAGTGACTTGTATGAGGGCGTTGGAGAGCGAACGAATGGTTTGACCCTGCAAGGAGGGCATTGAGCACTATCATACATACAAATACTTAGTAACGATACGAGGTCTTACATGAATCTAAGCTATTGTTAACAGAAGGCGAAGAAAACGGGGCAGCAGGAAGGAGGACTTCGGGATATTCACTTCGTTCGAGGGGGGAGTCTGGGCTCAACTCGTGCATGACGGGGAGACCTAGGATGGATTAGGAAACGGGAGGGAGGGGAGGGAGAGACGGCTCACGATCGTTATCGGGGTAACGGTCCGTGCGGAGGGGGTAGGAGGAGGGACGCTCGTCGTTGGTGGAGGATATGGAGAGGGTCGGCGTCTGAGGGCTGTTGGTGGGGGATACGTAGTCGGCGGAGAGAGCGAGAATCTGTGGCTCTTGTTCGGCAGCGCGGATGGCAGAGCCAGAGTGGCCCTTGATCATGCCCTGCGAGGCGAGAAAAGACTTTATCTTTTCTCTGAGGTCGAGGACGTTGCGGTTCTCCTGGCAAAGGTGAGACGGGGCGTGCGTGCGTGGAGGGGGAGGAGGATTACCCGAAGCCAGTCTGGACGTTTAGCGCCAAAGCCGAGGCATTGGAGCCGGAGACGGACGCAGGTCGAGCAGCTTCCCTCGGCGTTCATCTGCTCGTCGCATTTCTGAGGGAACGGTCAGGGGGTGTGGCTGGTATAGAGGCGGGGGGGGGAGGAAGAGGACCTTGCGACGTATTCTGCAGGTGTAGCATCCGGACTTTGCGCGGACTGCGCCTTTTGATTTTGGCGGGCCGTGTCTTCTTGGTTGTGGGGATTTTCGAGTGGGGGACATCTGGGTCGTGAAGGGAAGGAGGGGGGGGACGGGGAGGAGGAGGGACGGGAGTGCATAGGTTATTATTATAAGGTGTCATTGCAAGACTGGGAGTGTGGAACTGGCACGAGCGGGTCACGGGGTCCTGCATGTTGACGGCACCCAACCTGCCAAGGGGTTCGTTCGTTTTGGTCCCGCGCGGCTATTCAATCCACTTTGGGACGTCGCAGATCGAGGCGTGACTCCTCGGCCACCGCCACAGTCACGCTTTCCGGCATCCAGACCAGTCGCCGGATCCGCGCTTGTCGCACACCCGTCGACAAAGTTGACCTCGACCGATATGGTAATTCTTGACGTGGGAAAAGAAGCAACTAGTACTGTCCTTCCGATGTCGGCACACCGCTCGGCCCGCTCGGGATCTGGTTCCTGGCCCTCGCGATCAGGGCCCTCACCGCACTCAGCCATTTGATTTCCTCTTCCTCGCTCGGCGCACACACGAGCAACGTCCGCTTCGTCGTCACGATCTTGAACGTGTACGTCGTCTCCGGCGGTGGAATCCCTCGCGTCTCGAACTCGAACTCGAGCGCGTCCAGGATGTCCGTCACGGAAAACTCTCGGTGCGGTCGCGTGTCCTGCAAGACGACGATGAAGACGACGGTCGAACTCGTAGTCCTCGCTCACCATGTGGCTCCCAAAGTAGACTAGCTTTTCTCCGTAGAGAACGAACCATCGCTTCCGCCAGTTGTGTCGCTTCGATCCACACTTCATCAAGTAGCCCGAAACGACCACCTTGCCGTTCCCTTCCCTCGCAGGTCGACCGGGAGATGCGCCCGTCGTCGTCGCTTGATTCGTCCACGACCCAGAGTTTGTCCGTCGTCGTGCGCCCGGAGACACGTCCTCCGAGTCCGAAGACGTGATGTTCTGTCCATGCAGCGGCTGAATCGGCGGTGGCGTTATCGTCGTGCTCCGACTCAGCGTGGATGTCCCTGGCCCCGGCCCCTCCCCCGTCGCTACCGGCGTAGTGAGCGACGTCTGAGTCGACGTCATCATCACCGTCTCCCGTGCCTCCTGGATCGCAGCGACCCATCCCTCCACCTCCTCCGGGCTCTGCGCCCGAAGGTAAAACGTCCTCACCGACGTGACGACCCCGAACGTGTGCAGGTGCTTCTTCAACATCACTTGCGTGCACGAGTGCACGTCGCTCAGGTTCAGCAGTCGATGCAGTTGATACTCTGCGGACGTCTTGTAGTACGCTAGATGTGCCGGCCGCAGTACGAACCATCTCTTCTTCCACGTCTACGCGTTCGTACAGTTCGTGCGGTCAATGAGCGAGCGCTCGACATACATACCTTGCGTCGCTCCCCCTTCTTCCACAGGTACCCAGACTTGATCACGCCTTCGTTCACAGAGTCTTGCATGAGCTGCGCCTTGTCCGCAGTCTTCCACGGCCCTTCCTCTTCCTCGTCCTCTTCCTCCGACTCTTCCCCGCTCCCCACTCCTCGCTCCGCGATCGACGTCAGCGGTGGTTGCGAGCTGCTCCCAGACAGCACCACGCCACTACACCCTGCCGCAGTCTGTGAATGTGTGGGTGACGCCAAGTCTGGAGACACGACCGAATCTGAATCCGACTCCGTTCCAGACACATGCGCGTGCGCGACAGGCGTCAGTCCCTGTGATCCCTGCATCAGAACGTGCCATCGCGAGTGCAGTCGGACGTCCTGCCTTGTTGGACTTTGCGGTCGAGTGTACGGACAGCTTCCTCTGTATCTCTTGTGGCGAAGGCGGTGCTGCCGTCGAGGGCCCCATGCTCAAAAGCAACAAACTTTTGCGTCCCGCTGCGATGTCGCTCTGTCACAATCGTGACATGTCACACATCGCTTCTCCATCCATCCCATCCGCCCCTTGAAGCTTGTCGAGACGGCGCTCGGGCCAAGTACTGATTGATATCGATGTACACTACTTTGGACGGTCGTTTCTACCCTCGGCGAGGCTCGTGAAACCGCCCTCGTGATTTCGAAAAAAAAAAAAAGCGACATTCCTAAATCGGGCCCATGTTTTGAATCAGATAAACTCAAACCGTGCCAGCTTGTTCTCCAACCAGCATGTCACTGTCTCCGAAAGAAAAGTTCGACAAGGCCGTCAAGTACGTCCAGGAACTGCCCAAGGACGGTCCGTACCAGCCCAGCCAGGAGACCAAGCTCCAGGTGAGCCCTTGTTCTCCTCGAGATCTTGCGATCGGCCGAAACGACCGCGTCAGTACTACGCATACTACAAGCAAGGTTTGTATCTCCAAACGGTCGACGCCGAACCCCCCTGAATGCCACACTCAGCGACCGAGGGCGACGTCAGCGCCGCGAGGCCGGGCATGTTTGACTTTGTCGCAAAGGCAAAATGGTGAAGACATTCTCTGTCGGGTCGCGCCCAGCTTCACATGCCGCCGTAGGGATGCCTGGAACGGCGTCAAGGGCACGAGCAAGGAGGATGCCCAGCAGAAATACGTCGAACTGCTTATCAAGGTACATGACAACATCTCGCCATGTCGTCCGTTGCCTGACAGCCGAGCCTTGATGCCAGGATCTGAAAAACATGAAGGAAAGGTCCGAAGAGGTCGAGAGCCTGATCAGAGAGCTCGAGGGGTAGACGAGGTAGCGAGTTCGTGTTCGTGTACACCTCCCGTCGTGCGTTCGAATCTCGAGTCGGTGGATGGACACGAGGCAGATGGGTGTTCGAGGACCTCGCCTGGCTTAATCGGGACATGCTCACAGGGAACTGGAACCCTTGTGCTCGGTGCTCGCATCTTCTCATGTCGGCGCTATGTGACTACAGCAACCTGCCATCCATTAGGTACATCGATTAAACCTTGTTGGGGGTACGTCCGTATGTTTTGCAAAAACCCTGGATTTGTAAGTTCATCAACGCCCTGTCCCTACCTCGGAACTTAGGCGCCCCCCTTTTTTTTTTTTGGGATGGAGGTCAGCACAGCACCCAAATATCACACACGCACGGCTCCACAGCATGGCAGGTCGAAATTCTGCCAACCCAAGCCTGGCCTTCATATCCACTCATATCCCCCCATCCGTCATCCCCCGCCGCCCCATCAGTTCCCTGGGCATTAGGACCCTGCGCTTGCCAAGGCCTCGTGCCGTCAACGTCAAACTTTCGTCCCCCGTGCCAATCGTTGCCGCTCATGACTTCGCACCGAGACGCGCTGACATGTCGGCCGCATGACGCCAGCGAGATCTCCGTCGCGTCTTCGTCCAGCTGGACGGCATCGGCATCATGGCTCCCGCCGTGCATCCTCGTTTGACTCTTCTAGGTCGTAGTCATCATCACGGCAAACTATTCGCGTTTCATCATCGTCTGTCGTGACATGGCAATGGATGGCCCATCAAATAAAATTTTCTTCTTCAATCAGCACGGACTGATCTGTCCGTCCTGGGCGCGTAAGTACACATGTAGTGAGACCCTCTGGTAAGCATTCATGTCCGCAGTTGCTTCGCGGTAGAACTGCCAGCGGCGAGTCCTGCCTGTTCTGCTCGGGTGCCGGTGCCGGTAACCCAACTGTCGAGCGGTGGTCCCACTCCTCTTTTTTGGCCTCACAAACGCGGACTAGTCCAGTTTCCAGGCACCCCACGAATACAAGGGCTCCGGTGGCGGTCGCTGGCAGTGCGCGCCAGCAGGCCAGGCACCTGACTCGATTCGTACATAGCAACTCAGAAGGATATCTTTGCTATCAACGATTCGTCTTCGTATGGTCAAAACGACCGTATTCCGCCTGTCGTCTCGTCGGAGGTATGTTACAAGTACATGAACACGACATCGTGCATACTACTAAAAACCAGGGGAATAGAAATCCAGGGTAAATTTATTTCCTGACAATAATGGAACGGTACGTCACGAAATATGTCCCAGATCGGGGTTGGCGATAAATAACGAGGCACGCGGAGCAACGCCATACTCTATCGTCGGTCGCGTCCGTGACGGTACCTCTTCTCGGTGACGGGTGTTTCGAGGAGCAGGGACTTCTTGCGACTCCAATTCTCGAGACATCCTGCGCTCGTACGCCCCAACTCTACCGGCCACCATACCCCTCCCTTTCGGCGACGCGGGATTCGATGTCGGCAACACTGGCTCGTTGGGCGTCTCCCCGTCAAGCGCGAATAGTGCTGATCGTGGCGGATCGACATGGGGTAAACCAGTCGACTTTGAGTTCTCGCAAGGCGCTTCGTCAACGGCGAGCATCCCTTGTTCGGTTATTTCCGCAGAACCCAGCGAAAGTGCGCGCCGCGAACTCGATCCGTCAGATGCGAGACGCTGAACAACGTCATACGTCTCCCCAAGATGCGCCGCAGAATCCGTATTCGCCGTTCGCCCGCTGTGAGCGGAAGATACCGATTTACCATGTCCCGCAGGCATTTCGTCAGGTGTTTCGTTAGATTCTGCACCCATCTTCCTTTCTTTTAACGTGACGAGAGGAGCAGCCGGGGTCGGGTCTCTGAAATCCAGGGGCTTGGAAGTTGACATTGACGTGCGACGATCAAGCAGAGGTCTCGTCAAACGCGTCCACCAATAGTCACGACGAGATATAGACTGTGATGGCGACAAGGTGGATCCAGAGATGACCGAATATCGAGCAAGAGAAGTAGTAGTGTGTGGGTCAGAGGAATATGAAGTAGGACTGTTGGGTGGAGAGAGCCCAAGGTTGTCGCCACTACTCAGGGCTGTTTGTCCGTGTGAGGGCACTTCCAGAGACGGAAGCGAATTGGAGGTATCCGAGAGGCATGTGTGAGAGAGTTTGTTGAGCGAGCTGACCACGTGCGGACCCACAGAGAGAGGCCAGACGGAGTCCTTGGGTTCCAGTGCGCTCCACTCGAAATCGTCCGTTTCGTTGCTCCTCATGACGGGACGGTCATAATCTGCGTCCTTCTCGGGGACGCCAGGGCGTAAATCGAGTCCATCATAGTGTTCATCCCGGATAGGGTCCTCGAAAGGATCCGTGTATGACCAGGAACTTCCGTCCTTCTGGCGTGCCAGATGTGAAGAATAGTTGCTGTGGAGGCTTCCTTGACGAATTAAACCGTCCTCACAGGAATGATCGATCTTCTCCCACTCGCGATCCACCCCAGATCCGCTAGGCTCGCCACCAATCACGCCGCGCACCAAGGTACTGACAGAACGGAGGGACCATACGCTCTGTCCCTCACTGTCTTGTCCCCGCACGATTCTCGAGCGGCCCCGCCAGCTAAACGACCTAGTGTCCTCGTCCGCAAACATGTCCTTCCGAGGCTGTAGGGACCTAAAGCGAGATCTGTTGACGCCAAATCGCAGGATATCCGTTAGCCCCATGACCCTTTTATTGGTTTGACCCTCGTTGAGATGTACCATCTCTGGTGCAGCGCCAGCGACCGATCCATCCGATTCCGGATCGTCTGCAAGCGGGAAAAATATACTCGGTTTCCTTTTGTCGCGATTACGCACTCGTCTCACATAGTACAAGGCTGCGAATCCACCTGCGACGAGGCCAAGGACTCCGAATGTCGTCCCAAGTGCGATAGCAATAACAGAGTGGCTTGAGCCAGAGGGGTGGGAGGGTGTGCCCGGCGGACTCCCAGGAACAGTGCCTGCTCCTCCACTAGGATTTGGTTTCGAACCGGTCTGTGTTGATGCTGGTAATGAAGTGATCGCAGGCGTAGACCCAGCACACGGTGCCGTGTAAGACGAAACCATCGAGGACGTCGAAGGGTTATATATGAATAAAGATGCAGATGCGGGAGAAGAAGAACCATATCCTAGCGTGAATGGTAATATGGTCACTGCCGTGGTCAAGCGGTTCGTGTAACCCACCAAAGCAAAATAACACATTCCCACCTGCTTGTACTGCAAAGTGGTCCTTTCTTTGGCCAAGCTGTTCAAGGGCGTTAACACTGTTCCAGACCATGGGGTCTTGGCGCGTGTCCAATATCCAGCCATCGCTGTACGTCTTCTGGAGCTGCGCGTCGCCACCTCCATGAACAAGGACCTGGCCATTAGAAAGGGCGACCGCCGCGAAATCACGGCGAGGATCGGGTAATGATTCGTTTGAGGTGGTGAGTTTCTCCCAAACGGGGGGAATTCGACTGGTGTCCAAGGACCATACGGTGTTCATGGGCACAAGATCCGAGCACGACGCGCAGTATCCCCCGAGGACCAGGAGGCGACCATCTGGTAAACCGAGTGAGGCATGTCCGTAAATATCGGGCGGTGCATCGCTCGAGGGCGGTAGCTGGGCAAACTCTGGACCAGCTGGGTTGAAGGAATAGTGGTCACTGAACGCATTTCCAGAGCCATCCGCCTTCTCGCCCCCAATTAACCACACCTTGCCACTTGCATAGGACGAAGAATGACGAATCCTACGCATGGGCTCGTTTGCCCAATTCTGTGGTTCCAACAGGAATGACGGGCCAGCTTTTTGAGAGGTCGAGAGCAGAACTGAGGAGTCGTTGAGCGTCGTAAGAACTGTCGAAGAACCGGGGTCTGGTCGACCTCCGAATAACAAAATCTCGGTTGGGTCGAACGCAGATAACGTGTGCCATGCGAGGGCGGGCGAATGGTTGTTGGAGAAAAGCTGCCATGGGGGAGACGAAGAATCAAAGGACGTGGAGAGATCGAGAGCCAACAAGTCGGATATCTCTGGTGCAGAGCTGTAAGAGTAGGAGTTGAACGGATCACTTAGTCCGCCGTGAACGTATAGCGTATTGTTTAGCAGGGCAACAGCCTGAGCCCACCTATTGCGAGACTCGAGTGCTGCCCATACGGATTGTTGGTTGGTGTGCTCACCTCGGGGATGGGGTGTATTTGGCCAGGACTGTTGACGAAAAATACAACAAGTAGATTACAACCTGGGGAAACATGAATGACAATGGACGTCGCGAATTCTGTTCATGAGGTTCGTGAGGTGGTCAACGAGCAAGTCGAACTTGAAAGCTTGACCGCCGGGACACTGCGCAACAAGCCGTCACTGCTTTTGGTCATCCGTACAACGGTCACATGTTGGCGCATCTAATCTAAGAGATTGGTGATGTCCAAGCTGAATCCAATCCTCGCCTGCGACACCCACCCCCGCCATTCATCCACGATTTCCGTCCGACCATTCCGCTTCATCGCAAGCAAGGGTTCAACTCGCCAACAGCGACGCTCGGAACTACACGCCTCTTGTGACCAAGACATACGCGAGGACCAAGGGGGTGTCACTACGACAGATTCGTGGATGTCTTTCTGCCATCTCGAGGTTTGGAACTCGTCAGGATCGGAAAAGTAACGCAGGTTATACTCTAGCTTGACCATCCGTTAAACAATCAGGAGAAACAATACAATGTACTCACGGACGCCAACCATATCAACGACCTTGACACTCCCAGCTCAGCCACCAGATCACGAATGGGGGTGTTCAACGGCGACTCACATGAGTGCCCTTCTTGACATGTTGTCAGAGACATCCAGGACCGTATCGTCTTTTGCCTCGCGGACCAGAAATACTACCACTGCTACAATATTCGCAGAATTTCAGGTGATGCCAACGTATAGCAATCTGTTGCCTACGGATTCCTTCGTAGAATGCTGCAAGTGCCTTGTCGAGTCTTCCGTAATCTTCCACCGACTGAGAGATCATTCATTGAATCGGCTAGGATCGGGCACTTTCCATGACCGGCTAATAAAAAAGAGAAGATGTTTCCGATCTGCGCCAAGATCCTGTTGGTCTTTGTTGGTCCTTGGCAACCCAAGCTCTACTTACCAATTCGTTGTCACTCAGGCCCATCTTACCACCGGTATCCCCAGAGGCCCGTATCAGGAGTAAAAAGAGATATCTCGCTCGCCCAGTTGCGACGTCCTCGGCTTTAGACGGAATAGCTGATCTAGTGGTGTTCACGTTGTGCATGAACATGCGCATGGTGTCATGGGGGCGGCTGGTGCGTCGAAACCTATCGTGCGTGTTTGGGAAAGAACGCTGTGCCGACCATGGAAATGGAAATTTCCAAACCCATGCAGGTGGAGTGATTGCGAATGCGGCCGCTTTCGTGATTATCTCCAGGCATTCTTGTATGCTGATTTCATCTTGGCGAGCAGGTGGATTGGTCCATGTAAATGGAAAGCCAACCGACGCAATCATGACGAATGTGAACCGTAATACGGTTGCATGAACGGTCATCCTTGAGATAGACAATCGGCCTAGAAAGCACACCTTGAATGTCAGCACATGGGTGCTGGGAACCTCGACGTTCTTCCCATCCCATCCCTCGGTAAAAATCATCTCTGCATAAAGTTTCCGCAAGGTGTCCCAAACAAAGGCGTAAAACACTGGATAGCTTGACCATCCACGTCTCATTATTGAACATAGTGGTGACGATCTTCTCGTGTTTTCTCCATAATTCACCCTCGGCAGAAACGGTGTTCGAACCCCAGTATCTGAAGGAAACAGAATTGGCCATGTACGAGTGTAACCTGTAAGCTCACAGAAAGAGAGAAGCAGGTCAGTTGGACTGTCTTTCCAAACGAGCCCGACCTGTGATCGGCAACGACGGTTTGCTTCCCAACTTGAATGGACCGGGTGTATATTGTTGGCGAACCACTGATGAATACAGGAACAGAGGTGTCTCAACCATAGCGCTGATAAACTAGGGAAAAGTGAGATGAAGTTGGCAAGGGAAAACCCATATATACTGTTTCTATTCTTTCTCCAGCCTGAGTCCAAGTGAACAAGAGACCTAGACATACGCAACGTAAGGAGAGAAACGAAACGTCATGGAAGGGACTGACCTGGGTTCCACCAAGTTTCTGGTAAGATGACACCTAAGTCGGAGATTGGTTCACAGGGGAGATGAGGTGAATACGCAGGTCGAGCTATATTGTACCAGTAGTTCTACATAGCGCACCAACGCGAAGCCAGCTAAAAAGGTGCTTTGTCGGTTCACTACCATCACAGCTCGGCGAAGGCGCTCTTCGCCACGTCATTTCGAGCGCAATTCCTGTGTCGTTTCAAGCCTACCTCGCTGTGTCGCTTCAACTTGGGACCGCGAGCGCTCGCGTCGTCGCATGCTGCCGTCGCCATCACCTCTGCCCATGTCTACATCTACGGTCGACACCACATTGCCCACACCCACCCCGCCCCGTAATGTCGACGGCGCAGGCGTCACCCTACCACCACTACGACAACGCGATGTTGGCCAATGCCGCCATCACCTCGACGTCAACCGCGCGGGTGTCGCCCCACCACAGCCAACCACGACGGCGACGTGACACGATGTCGGCGCAGGGGCGGGGCTAGTCAGCGCCACCCCACCATCACCATCATGACGACGCGGCGTCGATGCAGGCACGGGGACGTGCCTGGCTTTGTCCACTCCACGGCGCAAGCTTCGCTCTGCCACTACCACGCTGTTGATGTCGACGCAGGAACGGGGTTCATCTGACATTATACCCGAGTTCTGAACTGTTCAGAACACCTCGTTTTGGACACAGTGTCGCTAAACCCGCCATCCTCCAAGCGGAACTTGTGCTTGCCTATAGAAAGTGTCGTTCTGTTTTCCAGATGTCGGCCAATGCTACCTCATCGCCACAGCGTCGACGGCGCAGGTACCAAAATCAAGTACAACGTGGGCATGGGGCTGACCAGTACCATCTTACCACTGCAACGTCTATCGGTGACGGTGCCACCCCGTGCCCCTTGACGCACGACCCCCATCCGCTGACGTGCGCGCCGATGCCGTCCCGAGCGTAGAGCTCGTGGCGACAACAGCGCAGACGGCCGTGGTGAACGCCTCACCGCCCAACATATACGCGGCGAGATACCCATACCCGTTCCAGGGGTACATAAAGATTAAACAGCAATCCAATATTTAGCCAAGAATACAAATAAATATCCTCCCGATCTCGAACACCTATTCACCAGTTCACCATTTACCAAGTTTCTGATGGACCCTTCCTTTGAGAAGCGCGCCTGACAGGGGACTTTGGGTCGGGCCATGGGCATGGGCATGGGTAGTTGGGGTTCCTGCAAATGGTTGAGATGGGGATTAAAACGAGCAATGCTGGATCACTGACCTGGCCAGACCACATTCCTGGCATCTTTGACATCACGGGCGATCACTGCAAGGATTGTAATGTCAGTGAGGTGTCGCAATTCAAATCAGGAATGGGACTAACTTGCACCTCTGACAACGACACTACCAAGTGCGAGAAACGCGAGGATCTGGGTAGGTGCAAAAACAAGCATGTAGGAATACTGCAAAGTGTCGGAGACGGTTGTGAGTGTGGAACTCATCCTCTAGATTATATATCTACATTCATCCGTACCTCACGGGTATCCTTGAGCATCTGTCACGCTGGGGGGCGGTGAGGTCCCGCCAACATGAATAGCCCCTGTTACTACATCTTCTAAATGTGGACCTCTCCAGGCGTCCATGGCTGGTCTTTTCCCACTTTCCGACCAAAGGGAGGTATATCTCTGTCGCTAAAGAGACACAGGATTTGGTCTCAAAGAACAGCGCACCATGCCGCACAACGAGCATCATCATCATTTACTTGCAGTCCCCAAAAATAGCGTTGTCATGCCCGAGGCGCCACTTCCAACCTTCAACATCTACTAAGCAATCAAAGTCCATCATACGGATCCGGCCGGGGAAGGTTCCGGTTGTCGGAAAAATTGAGGTGCTGTCTCAGGACTCGAGAAGCCAGCTGTAATCGCTGCGTAGAGACGAACAGACAGCCGCAATTGATGAGTAACAGCACGATCACTGCCATTACGATCCATTGTGGAAATATTGTGCTTCGGTGAGGCACCTCTACGAGGGACTCGTGGCTGTAACATTCGGAGCGGGAGAGAAGGCGCTCCTTTTCGATTTCATCCTCTGCACACTGGCCATGTGCAGTGTGGTCGTCGCTGCCCATTTGCTCGCGAGGGGTGAGCACGAGCTTTTTCTGCTTGGTTGGAC
>JBBPJX010000561.1:0-13727 GCA_038088955.1 Neotropicomus parvogracilis | reverse complement strand
TGTCCTACAACATCCTTTGGCATGGCTGGCATACGCACTTCGATGATGTCGAGTCCTTTCTCTACGTGTTGTTGCTGTTCTTTTTTTCCTACGCAGGGCCACTCTCTGAAGCGGAGTTGCGTCAAGCAGACGAGAATGGATTCGTTCAGTCCATTGGGTCCGGCCGCTGTTCCCATATGAGAAATTGGCCCAAGGAGTATGCTGACTGGGCGGACGGAAACCCGAGGCAAATTGGAAGCAGTAAATATTTCGCCATCTACAGCCTTAACAGCATAATCAGAGGCATCACTCAAAGTGTTGAATTCGTCGATTGTCTGAAGAATAATTGACCGGAGAGGTTGCACGAGCCGATCTACAATCTAATCGAGGACTCCTTCGTCATATTTATTAACAGTGCGCTACGCACGGGTAGCGTACCACGAACAGAAGTCTCTCACACCAAGTTCACTAAGACGCTTGAAAATTGGTTGGATGAGTACTCTCATCTGGAAGACGAGTTTTTAAACTGTCCGTTCAAGCAAGGTTCAAATATACATTTTTACTGTCTTTCACTTTTCTTCAGCATGTGGAACAAAGTCGCCGAAGTGATATGTATCCTATGCTCCAAGTCAGCGCCGAGCAGCCCATCTTCCGAAACACTATGCATCCACCCAAAACGCCGTACCATAAACGCCGTACCGCACAGTATATGTTTTTAGATACCGTTGCATTGCTATGATATTCGTTTGTTCAACTCAAAGATATCGCAACGCCCATCCACTGGAAAAACGTTGTGGCAGTGAGCAGGATAGGGGCAGAGCAGAAAGCACCGCAGAGGGACAAGGACAAAGAGCGGGAAGGGTCGGAACGGGAAGGACCGGAAGGAAGTAGCCGAGGGGCAGGATAGAGGCAGGAGCACGGTAGACAGACAGAGAACAAAGCATCGTCACCCACCAGTGAGCACAGAGGGCATGTCAGCCCGAGCCCATCCAACGTCTGACTTCTGTGGGCTCATGGTCCTTGAAAGCTTGAGTGTGGATCAATCCGCGGCTCCTGCGCCAATGTTCGTGTACTGTATATCATCAGTCCAATCGCGTGGGCGGAAGACCGTCTGCGGCCCTAAAGTAAAATGATTCTCGCCCGACTCGACTTGCTAGTGACTCCCCTATGGCATAGTTTGGAGGCATCGTTTAGGAAACTGATGTGAACATGACGCAACTCAATAGGTACGATTCTTTTGCAATGCGTAGGTGGCATTCAAGAAATATATTTATCAGGTATCAAGTGCCATACGACCTGCCCACAGAACCTCGTGATGTCGAGTCCACAACCCCCTACGCCTCCACGCGGTGGGCACTCCCACAATCTTTTTTGTGGTCCTTCCAGTCCGCTCGTTGACATTCCTTGGAGCAGTAGCGAGCACGTTTGCATCGACTGCAAGTCAAACCACCTTCCTTGCCACACAAACAGCATCTGTGCCCCACGCCCATCGCACCTAGCTTTCCAACGTCGGTACTCCGGTCTTGTGCGGACGTATCGGCCTCTGATGAGGTTTTTGTCGGGGTAACTCTAGTTGGACCTCCGAAAGGCACGTCGATCTCCTTCAGATACGGCACGGAAAACAAGGGACTGAAGGCTGCCCGCGTCAAGTGCGGTGCGACCCATTTAAACGCCTTTGGCAAGTCCTCGGTGCCGACGCCTACACCGCAGGCACACAAGGGACTCTGTCTCTCCCACATCCCGACAGTCTCTTCACCAGTCTTTTGTCCCGAATGCTTCGAGGTGCGGTAAACGCAACTCGGCTTGTGAGGCCACGTCCGACACCGTTCGACCAAGCGCGGTATGAGGTGGAACCACGCTGCGGTCTCATCTGCGTCCGTGCCGATGTACCGGATCTGTTCGTCGGGGTTTACGAACAAATCACGTATCGCGATCATCAGCGCCCTTTGCACAGCGGGCGAAAGCGGCGCCACGAACGCGTCAATAATCACCGTATGGGATCCGACGTCCAAACGCATGCATGCGACGATGATATACAAGTATGGCTCCCTCTGGCGTGACGTGTCGCACAGCCCAAACACGGTTTCAGGTGCTTTTCCATTAGACGCCGCACCTGCCGCAGAGCGTAAAAGGAGGTGCAATGTTCGTTTGACCTTTAGAAGCGTATCCGGAGGAGCGGGGCCAGAGGTGCTGTTCCCTATCGCTGGTGGATCGCAAAGCGCGCGCCTCTTCTCGAGCTCCGAGAACATGAGGCTGACGTGCAAGTCGTACCAACCGGATCCTGATGGACCTTTTGAAAGTTTGAACCTTGGGCATCGGTCGAGGTTGAGGCGGTGAATGCACCCCAATACCGGGGTCCCGTCGCCGTCAGGGTCCGAGGATAAGAGTGCGAATCGGTTCGAGAGATTGCATTCGGGTCGGACGTCGAAGGAAGTGAGAGGTGCGATGACCTGGATGAGGTCGGCGTCGACACTGCAGTGAGATGTCGTGTCGATGTGCTATAAACACCACTCACCTCGACGTACGACGATCGCCTTGCAACGCGCAATTTTGCGCGCTGCACGTTAGTAGGAAGCGGGAACTGAATGGGAAATGTGTATTCCCCTATCTTTACATATGCATCGAGCGTCCGCATGTCGTTGGACCCCGAGCCCGAGTTCACGGTCGGGACTGTTTGGGGATTTGCGAGGACTGCCTTGGCGCAAGAATCTGTGACGTCGACGCGTACAGTGAATGACTGGACAGTAGAGAACATGTTATCCATCTGGACATGTACGTCCGCGATCTTCCCTTGATGCACCGTATCCCGGCTGCTAGCTGCCTGTTCCTTCATGTTCTCCTGCCAGTGATCGACCAAAACTGCAGCACCACTGGTGCGTGCATCACTGCCTGCGCTCGTGTCCTCGCATGTTCCGACAACGGGACACCGCACCAACACAAACACCTTCTTCGCATCCCTCAACTGCGTCCTAAACACCGTCAAGGATGGCCCTAGCCGACCCGTAAACTTAGTCGCCACACGTGGAGTGGCACGCAGCGCCAAACCAACGGTCGCCCCCGGGTTCCGCCCAAAGTCCATCACTGAGGTCGACGGGATTGAAAACGTGACAATCAATGGTGCCCCGGTCCGCCACAGCGGCCGCATCGCTCCCTCGCTCGTACCTGCGCCTGCACCCGCACCGGCGCTTGACTCGCCCTCGACGACGACGCCCATCCGGTGCTCGCCCGTCCCGGAGACACGCAGCGTCCCAAACGTGGCCGACGCGACCGCAAACAAGTTTTGGCGCATCCCGTCGTCCATGTCGCACTGCAACACCGGGGTCCCGACGTCCTTGAAATCGGACTCGAGTTTTGCGATGGCCTCTCGGGGAACGACGAGCACAAGTGTCACGACCGGCGGAATACGTGACTGCGTCCAGTCGCGGAACACCCCAGCAGCGCCGCTTTGGTACTCGAGGCGTTGGCGGTGGAGAGAGGCGACGGTGAGCCAGTCGGCTGTGTACACGCCGAGGAGGTGGAGTTGACAGCAGAGTTCTTGGTATGCATGTTGTCCCATCAACAACCGCCGGTCGGTCAACACCATATCCTCGAGTATATTCATCGCGCGCCACCAGTCCGTTTGCACTCGTGTCTTTATTGGATGCATAAGCAGGGCGAACGAGCGACGGTTGTAATGCAAGACACCGGAGCCTTGAAGGTTACGGATCATACTCTCGGGAGAAAGGGACAGGGACCGAAATTTGGCCTCCATGTCTTCGTCGGCAAACATAGCGGCGTACACGCGAAAGAGGAACGCGGCGAGGTCCTTGGGCGCGAAACATAGATTGGGGGGTGGTCCTCCAAGCCCGATCACCTTCCAGGCTAACCGTTCGTGATACTGTTTCGCGTTATCGCCCATCATGAAATTTTCGTGGACGTTGGAGCGCGTGCTGAACTGTGATATAAACGTGGAAGGGATGATGCCCAAGAGGAGGGCCATAGTTGCGAGGTCCCCACAGACGTGCTCGAGAATAGCATGTGAAGGATTGTCACCCTTCCTGAGAAGAGCTTCGGTGTACAGTGTCGCCGAGGGCGTCTTGTGCAAGAGTGGCGCGGTGACAACAAGGACGTTGACGAGTCCAGCGTGATCCAAAAGATTGGACGTATCAATCACGTTAAACGACAGCGGCGCTGGCGATGCCGCGTCACGCCCATAACAATGGCCGTCGAGCGTGACGGTGGACAGTTGGCACGCGGCGACATTGTATGGCGTGACCGTAGACTGTGTCACCTCGCAGTATTTGAGCGCTTGACAGAACATCAACGCATCGCCTCCAAACATTCGGATGACGAATGTCGGCGACGAGGGGTTGTTGCTCTTCAAACGTTTGTTCATAGACGTACACCAGCGTGAAAACTGGTCCTTAGCAACGCGCACCAACTCGTGCGGTGGGATGCATTCGTGGGGCTGCGTAAACTTTCCCGAGGCAAAAGCCTCCGCGAGATGGAACCCGAGAAGAGGATCGGTCCCGTAGTGCACGGAAAACTTGTCTCCATCGATGGAAAATGTAAAAGTGGGATTAACGGTCAAGGAGCGCTTCTGGCCTCGTGCGCCGTCGGCAGTGGTCCCTGAAGACCAATAGCTACGGAACTGACGTAAGACAGCGTCGGTTGCAAGTGGCGCGAGGGGTCCTGCGGAACGAGCTGCGGTTGATGTGCCTCCCCCCCTTTTTCTGGAATTCTCTTTCATGCCGTCGACGGTCTGCTGCTCGAATTGCTTTGCCCGCTTGGAAGAAAAAGCGGCAGTATCGAGGTACGCGGTCCATACGCGCCGAAGTTCGGCGAGTGTCGCTGTATCGCACGTAGTGAGGAAATGGCCATATGGACCGGCCCTCCAGATCTCTGGACTCGCCGCCAGACCGACGAGCTTGCGACACTGCCCGAGAAGTATCGAGAGCGAAGCCTGGTCGACGAACAAGTGGTAAAATAGGTTCCACAGGCCGTCCAATCTATCGAGCACCCCGTCGTCGGCGAGAAGGGAAAACAACAATGCGTTGCGGGCTTCGACGAATTAGTGCCGGGAACGTTGAAGGAAGGAAGGGAGGAATGGGTCTCACCGAGAATAGCGACATCGACGTCGCAACAAGTGATATCCAACGTGCGCGAACCTACCGTGAGTCGTCAGGTCTGGCAGATTATCAGGCGAAATGATACATACACGCCAATGGATTGGTCTCGTCGGCGTAGATGGTGTACAGGATGTGTCTGGGATCCCCACAGGCGACAAGCAGTACGTTAGCCTCGCTTTCTGGGGACAGGTTTTCTGTCAAGGAAACAGCAGACGTGTTCCCAACAGGGAAGAAAAACTTAATGGTGGGCCAGAACAATAAATGAGACATTTCTGTAGAGGATGGTCGTTGAGCATCGATGTCAAGATCATCAGCCCAAACGCTCACCAAAGAAGCGAAAACTTGGATACGAAAGGTGGAGAGCTGTAAGACCTGGAGGATCTCTGTGATGACCTCGAGAAAGAAGAATGGCGAGCTCAAGGCTCTGGATGGGCTTTAAGGGATTCGGGTACTAATCACATGACATCGGCGGTAGAGTTGACTATCTCATAATGTATACTGTATGAGATATATACAGTACGAAAATATTCCCTCTCGTATAGGGGTTAAGTATATTGCTTAAGAAATGTAGCGTGCGTGCTAGGTACGACGGTAGACTTTACAAATCTGTGCGTGGTCAATGTCATCTGCTTCGCGCTCCTCAACTGGTCACGACGAAGCTGAATACGGAACTCACGAAGGGGATGGAGGAACTTGAGAGAAGAAATTATACCTACTTGTGAAATATACCCGACCTCAAGTTTCTCGGTCAAGCCAATCACCTGGCTCGCTGGCATAACTTCCGAGCCTGCATCATCAGCATCGTCTTCGTCGTCTTCGTCAACTTCAACAAGACTATCAGCTCCTCGTCAGTGAATTTCGGCAATAATCTCCGCGTCATTCTTGAACACCTCGGCTGCCGTATCAGGATCGTCTCGCTCCTCGACTAGGGATGGGCACGGGCTACGGGTTCCCGCACGAGTACGAGTACGGGTCTGGTGTCTGTCAACCCGAGTGCCCGGTCAGTACCCGTTGCGTCGACCTCGTTGTCATGGTGGGTGGTAGGGTGGCGTCGGGGTTGTGTAGCATTGGCCATAGGCGTGTGTGTGGTGGTGGTAGTGGTGGTAGGAGGGCGCCCGTGCCGTTGACGTTGTGGTGATGAGGTGGTACTACCCAGCCCTATCACTGCGTACACCGCGTCGCGTCGTTGTTGCTGTCATTGTCGTTGTGTCGTCGTGCCCCTGTCGTCGGGGTGGTGGGGTGACGCTCGCGCTGTCGATGTCGTTGATGGGGTAGCGTTGTCGCGTTGTCGTTGCCGTCGCTGCCATTGTTGTTGTCGCGTCGTCGTCGCGTCGTCGTTGTCGTTGGGGCTCGTGTCGTTGCCGTTACTGTCGCCGGGGTGGTGGTGATACCCGCGGGTATGCTCATGGGTACCATTTCTCAAACCCGGCGCCATACCCGGTACCCGCGCGGGTACGGGTACGGGCATACCTGTCCCCATCCCAATGAACCACAACAATGTTTCGACCTATAGATACGCTTTTTGGATGTAATATAGCCTGTTTCAATGGGTTTCATTCTCGATAGGTGAAACTTTCCGAAGACCCTGGCAACAAAGCCTTGGCCCTCGTATCTCATAGTGTATATTCCACCCGAAATCTGTATACATTATACAATATGAGGAAAAATGTATAATTCCCTGCCTCCCATCATGGGAGCAACCTCAAAGTTGATACATTATGAGAATTATACAGTACTACCTAATGCATTATGAGATAGTCGACTGTATATATACGATAAGGTCCTCAACGTCGCACCTCAGCGCTCTACTCTGACCGCTGAGACTTAGACGTATCAGCTCGTTCAACGTCAGCGTTCCTGCCCGCGTCGCATCGAACGATATGGGGCCTACTTCATCCCTGTTCGAACGCGTCAGAGTTTGAGTCAGGGGGAACGCCGAGGGAATGTCATGTCCGCTCGTACGCACACATGATGACGGTCGAGATGCTCGTCTACGAGAAGTACATTTGTGCGAGTGTATTGGCTATGACCACGTCAAAATGGGTAATACATTTCCCGGCGTTTCGGTGTACGTGATGATAGAAAACGAGCGGGATCGGGATCGGCGCACGACATCTAGCGAGAGAACTCAGTCGTGTGCGATACAACAGACTGTATTATTCACCTAGCAAGAGACCTTTGGCAGATATGTGGCATACGAAATACAATAAGTGGAGGCCATGACATACATGTCCATCTGACGAAATGCAACAAAGTCGCGTCGACGCAACCCCATCAGAGCACATCCAGCGCATCCACACTGTCCACCAGCTTGCTCAACACCGCCGGCGTAATCTCCTCCACTTGCACCCTGATCAGACTGTCCGTAGCGACCCTCCTGTACGCACCCACACTACGGCTCGGCGTGAGCAACAGCGCACCAAACGGCTGTCGTAGACGAGCAAGCGTGCATAAGGCGCGCGTCTGCTTATCTGTTGGTGAGAGCGTTGACGGCGGCAGAAGAGAGGTTGCATCTCCGGGGCGTTTGGTTGCCCGTCCACCAAAAGGCAAGCGAAGGCGAAAGCGAGCAGCAAGCTGTGCATTTCGCGATCGCGGGGCTGTCGAAGTGGTGTTGGGACCTGGTGCTTTAGGTTCAAGCGACGGAGACAACTCGCCGACCACAGACAAGTGATCATCAGCGTTCTCTTCAGGTACCGCCTCGAGTACGCTGCCTACGGGCCGTCGATCCAGGAGATAATCGATCCATGGATGAACGAGAAAGAGGGACGCGAAACGAGTCAGGTCCTCCTCTGTCTTGACCTCCACAGTCCCAAGCACGGCTGTCTGAGTACGGAACACTCGTGTCGACCCGTCACGAGAAACAGATAACGGCCCAAGTTTGAAGATGACACATGGAAGCGTCATCCGTTTTCCTCCAAATGCTGGTATACGGGACTCATCCAGTCGATCATAGAATTTCGTGGCTGATGTAAGATTAGATGGTGTACTGCAGAGTCCAGCAATGACGGTCTCGATTTCGGCGCTTGTGATCCCAGGCGGAATGTGAGATGTCGCCGCTTTTCTAAACACGGTGATACTGCTCGGAAGACAACTGTTGAAGCTCCCCGATCTTCCGGTCCATGCAAGGATACTCGTGTCTCCAGAGTTAGTAAGTAGCTGTGACAGCAATCGCCCAAGCGCTTGGTCTCCCTCGCCATACACAATCGGCATGGAGATCGAGAACATACCAAGCAATGAGTAGGCCACGTCCTCGACAAGTGTCGTCTGTCGTGTTGAAGCCAAACATAACTTTTCTCGTATGTCGTCCAGTCCAGGTTGAAGTGCCCTCAAGGCTCGTGCAGAGATGCCCGTTGCCTCCTCCATCTCTGCAAGAATCTCGGGCGATTCCTTGTGGTTAGGTATGTCCAGGTTCAGATACAGAGTCCAGTCCTCACTATAGAACCGGACGACCTTTGAAGCATGGTATTCCTGGAACGTCCATGCACGAGAGTTCCAGATGCTCTTCACAAGATGGCCGCGTCGCGACTGAGAAGGAACACCGCGGAGATGTACGAGTGTTGCCGCCGAACTTTGGTACCACTTGAACATCGAAACAAGTGCCTCTTGCAGAACAAAGTGGTCCGTCTTGTTGATACAGCAAGTGTCGCTCCATGCCCAATGTAGCCCAGAATCCCGCACGACCTTGCAGAACATCTGCAGTTTGTGATGCGTGGGTGATTCCTCGAGGTCGTACACCACGATGCGCATCACTTTCTCGAACAGTGGTTCGTTATCTTCCCACCTGTGTGAAAACATGATATAGCGAAAGAACTGTCTGACCTCATGGTCAATGCGAGCTTGGTCGATGCGTGTTGTCATCAAGGATATCAACTTATTGAAATTTGGGAGTGACTCGAATGATGCAGCTTGTTCTGACTTGTTGACGAGCCGACCAGAGATCGTGTTAATGAGTACCCTTGGCGAATCGCGGATGGCATCTTGCACGGCTCTCCGAATTGCCTCTCTCGTTTCTCCTGGAGCCACGTACAGGTGATGATGCCCTGAGAGATGATGAGTCGATGGACTTGACAGGTGTCGGCACGCTTACTGCGAATCTCTGGATCAGACGAATGCAACATCCTTGACAGCATCTCCTCGAACGCATTGATTGCATTTTCGTAATCTTCCCCTTTGTGTAATGCGGCATGCTTCCTTTCGTAACCCCATGGGGACATTGGGTCCAGCTCAATTGCCTGACGATGATCTATCACAAGGTCCGACTGCTTGGGGCGAAGCAACACACCTTGTGGGCATCATCCAATGCTGCCTCCCACAAACCACTGGCAAGGTACGCCTTGCTTCGTTTGACGAAGAGATCCCTTGGTTCAGCAGGATCAAGAGCCAATGCGGCTGAATAATGTTTAATGGCATCACCGTGCCGCTCACTACTAGCAGCCATGTCCCCATTGCTCTCTAGCTTCCCCAAGCAACGCTGTTTAAAGCCTGAAACACACCAGTCACCTACACGTCATGTGAGCAGCGAAAACCGCTCACCGAGGGCCCATTCTCGCTCAGCATGGCTACTCGGCTGCTCGTTCGTCTCGACCACCATTCGACAGAAACATTCGCTAGCGTCTACTATCCGGCCGGTTAATTCGAGCCGTTCACATATGACCCGGTAGACCAAGAGTCTCGGAGTCACGAACTGCAAGCCAAAGAACGTCAGCCCACTGAGGCATGTCAAGGGAAAAACAGGTACTTTCATTGGTAGAATTGTCCAAGGCGTCTTTCCATAAGCAATCTGCCAACGTCGCCTTTGCCCACACCTTCAAGAGTTGCATTTGGGTTGATGGATCGAAGACTGAACCAGGCATAGCTACATTATCGTGCGAAACCTTGTCTAAGACACCATCGTCTACACTCGAGAGTGATTTTTGTACGAAGCCTAATAAAAATGGTTGAATTCACGAAACAAAGAGACAGACAAACTCACTAGAAATCCAATCGGTCATCGATCCGATTAGAAAGTCCTCTTCGTCCATTGCATGCACCAGCTCGAGAATGGATTCGACTGCATCCTTGATGCGACCCACTGCATACATTGCTTCACAGAGACGCTGTCGAACCGTGAAAGCGAGGTCATTGAAAGTCCAGCCTGATATCTGTCAAATGTGGTGTCTGTTGGTAACGATGCCAGACGGTTGGCGAGAGCTTACGAGTGAGATGGTAAGGAGTCGATATTGCTTCGTATGGAGCCGTGTTTTTCCTCGTGCACGCTCGAACAAGCGTATCGCACCTTCGTAGTCGCTCCTCTCCATATGCAAGCATCCAACCTGAAGACACATGTATGCCTACTAGGGATATCAGCGTCACTAATCTCGCACGGTACTACATCATGCACGTGCCTGGACTTGATAGAACGACCCCTGCAGCGGTGTAGACACGAGGTCGTCAACACGCGACATGGCTTCATCGTGCTTTCCAGAAATGCAAAGAAGGACTGCCTGAGCAAGAGCCGCGGCTGAACGGAAAGCGAGCTGGATCGTTTGACAGAGAGGATACACACCTTGATCAACAGGAGATCATCCATGTCAGATGGATCGCAATGCCTGAAAGCCAGGTCGAACACGCGGCAGCCGTCGTCCTTTTTTCCACCTCCGATGAGTGCAACAGATTTTGCGACGTAGCCGATCACAGACGGTTGAGCCTCGATGGACTATGGGTGAATCATGGTGAGAATCAAGATGTAGGAGAGGAAGCGAGGACGGACTTGTTCGGCATCATGGAGAGCTAGGTCCCAACGATGCAACCGAGATCGTACGAGGGCTCTGTTGGCGAGTTGATTATGGTTCGACGATGTAGAATGGGATATCGTTTGGGTCAACGAGGTTTGAGCGACTGCGAACAGGCCTTGATTCCACGAGTCAAGTGCAGTGATGGCGATATCGATGAATTGCGCCTGAAAGACGAAGTAGTAAGTACGCAAACTAAACGAAGAGCGAGACGAAGTGGATTGGTAGTGAGACTGATTCGACATACAACACTTGCCTTGAGATTCGGTGGAGGGACGTCGTTTTTTTCGAGATCTTCCACAATAATTTTTCCATAATACCCAGCAATAGCAAAGCACCGGTCGTTTGGAAAGAATGCGATAGAACGTATCTGTTGAGGATGTTGGATGAGACGAAGCTGGGCGTGCGTCGACGTGTCCCAAAACGTCACTGTCTTTCCCGTAGAGTATGCGATGAAATCTCCATGTTGCGGCAGTGCAATGCACGAGTAGCTGTCGCTCTGTGGAACTGGCCACTGACAGACTTGTGACCCGGTGGACGCTTCAAATTGCCCGATTGCGCTGCCAGATAAGACAAAGAGCTGGTCATTGGACCAGAGCAGACCAGCGTTGTACCACGGGGTTACTTCAACTGGGATATCCACGAGCAATCTTCCGTCGTCGCTGTCCCAGACTTTAACGGAGTCATTAGAAGCTGTCGCGACGCGATCGCCTTGCGGAGAGTATTTCGCTGCTCTGACATAATCGCCACCCTGGTAAAGAACCTCGAAAATAATGGCTGTACAGTTGTTCCCTTCTGTGATGAGCCGAGTCGAGTCAGGCAAAAAGTCGACTGCCGAGACGTTGCCACAGGCGGGCCAATGTGACCAAACCTGCTCGTGTGTCTCCGCGTCCCACACCGTGATCTCGTGCGTCCCCGCTGCAATCCACCTGCCGTTCTTCGACACAGCGAGACAACGGACGTTCCCTGCCTTGATAGTTTCGGTGCCCTCCGCTCCCCACACTTGAATCCCTTCAGAACCGCCCGCTAAGAAATGCTCGCCATCCGCTGTGAATCTCACCGCTTCCGTGAAGAATCTAGCTTTGATTTCGTTGGGCAGGTAACGCTCTTGTCCAAGTGTCAGTAGGAAACACATGTTCTTTCACCAAGGCGCACCAGTCATTGTCGATGGTAAATGTTGCAGAGATAATTCATGAACAAGTCGCGCTACTCCATAACACCTTGCCCTTCACCGTTATAAATCAGTGCAAGCGCCCTCGCCCCGTGTTTCGGCACTGCCTCACCAGTGCTGGTCGTTCCAGATGGCCGAGATAGCAAACATGAAATCGCAACCGCCGAGAGATGAGCGCTCGATCATATCAGTGAGTTTTCTCCCGGTCCCAACGCCGATAACTTGCGATGCAGACATGTCTGCTACCGCAGCATTCCACCTGCTCTGGCAACCCCCTTCTTGAACACGACTTGCAACGAGTCGCATCGACTCCAGTTCTGTGCGTATATGCTACGCCACAAGCATTAGCCTCCTTCATCCCAGGGTCAGGCCACTTTGAATATAGATGGTAGTCTAAAAGGCTGGCATCTAAATAGCTTTGATGAACTCTGCTGGGACCACAATCAAGCCGGTACTATTCTACTCCACAATACTGTCGTGACCCCATCATTCACCGTGTCTCAGGCGGTCATTTGCAAGAGGCTCTCCTCCAACCAATTACCCCGGTGGTGGATCCCATCTCAGCGCTGTACACATTACCAAGTAAATCGTACCTTGCCAGCCACCGACACTCGACGGCGCCTGAATCCCGGAAATGCAAAGACATTGCGGACGCGTCGACGATAGCTCGTCCCTCTTTCACTTTTACAGTCGGCTGGCGCACTGCGCATCCTGCTGCAATTGCGATTGCGCTTCGTTTGAACCGCCAGGGCAACGCACGCACGCCCATCCATACCTCCTTTTTCATCGACGAGATCATCCACACAAATGCCTGGCCTCCCAGCGCATCCAGTCATTCGGACTAGACCACCCACTCACACTTGGGTCGCATCGCCGTCGCTTTCACCAGTTCGAGTGCGACGGTGAGTTTTCGCTCAGGGTTGCACTGGACATCTACCCGGAGACCCGGAAATCTGACGGACGATGGACAGTCCAAGCCAGCTCTCATCCCTAATAGATCGATGGGTCGTGACTGGTTGCTTAGGTCGACCCATCGACTCCTGCGAATGCCGGGTCTCCTGCGATAGATATATGGCACACGAAATGCGATAAATGGAAAGGTAGCGCTGACTATGACACGTCCATCCGACGAAAAGCAACAAAAAGTCTAAGATCGCGTCAATCCAACCCCATCAAAGCACATCCAGCGCATCCACGCTGTCCACCAGCTTGCTCAACACCCCCGGCGTAATCTCCTCCACTTGCACCCTGATCAGACTGTCCGCAGCGACCCTCCTGTATGCACCCACACTACGGCTCGGCGTGAGCAATAGCGCACCAAACGGCTGTCGTAGACGAGCAAGCGTGCATAAGGCGCGCATCTGCTTATCCGTTGGTGAGAACGTCGACGGTGGCAGAAGAGAGGCTGCATCCCCGGGGTGCTTGGTTGTCCGTTCACCAAAAGGCAACCCAAGGCCAAAGCGAGAAGCAAGCTGTGCCCCCGGCGATTGCGGGGCTGTCAAAGCAGTGTTGGGACCTGAAGCTTCAGGTTCAAGCGACGGAGACAGATCGTCGACCGTAGATGACTGGTCACCAGTGTTCTCCTCAGGTATCGCCTCGAGCAAGCTGCCTACGGGCTGTCGGTCAAGGAGATAGTCGATCCACGGATGAACGAGAGAGAGAGACGTGAAACGAGTCAGGTCCTCCTTCGTCCTGACC
>JBBPJX010000560.1:0-13747 GCA_038088955.1 Neotropicomus parvogracilis | reverse complement strand
CGGCGGTCGGTGTTAGATCGAAGTTGAAGTTGAGATCGAGATCGAGATCGAGGTGGCGTTCTTCAACCTCGTCGAGGACCTCCGAGAGTCGCGAGGATGCGTCGACGAGTGTCGACGTCAGGAGGCTCATCACCGCGCGCACGTCTTCCCAATACACCTCGTCCTCGTCGTCCTCGAAGCGCAGTGCCAACAGATGCGAGCATGCGAACCGTTTCGACGCGAGCGCGTTTTGTAGGGATTGTCGCAGCGACGAGAGCGAGAGGGGATGTCGCGCCGTCTGCATGCTGGTGTACTTGGACCCTGGAGACATGGTGCTTCGGGGTCTTGTCGAGTGGCCGCGCGTGAGCGACGAGGGGGCGCTGCGGTGCGATGATAGCTCGAGCGCGCGTAGACCCTCGCGAACGCGGCTTCGGTAGAGACCCAGCGCGGCAGCGCCAAACGAACTCTCCTCTTCATCCTCTACCAAGGACGACTCCGCCGTCACCATCCCTTCTTCTTCTTCCTCTTCTTCGGACACGTCTGCGAGCGGCTGCGGAGGCGACGAAAGCAAGCTTCGTGGTCGCGTGCGGGCTGGAGTAGGTGAAGCGCTCCCTAGCAGGGCACTCAGATCAGAATTCCGTTTTTCTCTGCGTTTTGCCAACGTTGGCGGAGTCCCCGCGAGGGCGAGCGACGTATAGGATCCGTTCCATGTCGATCGCTTTCTCGTGCGATCCGGAGGTGTGGCGCGCGATGACAGGCCCGGGTGTGAGAGCGGTCGATGGGTGTCGCTGCCGCGGGGAAACGTTGGTTTTATAGGTGATGGTGGTGCATACATCTCGGCGAGCTGCGACAGTTCCGAGGGTGAGGTGATGGCAGAGAGGAGTTGGCGGACGTTGTCGCACTGTGTTTGAGTCGTCAGGAGGGACGTGGACAGGGCAACTCGAAGGGAGGAAGACGGTGTACGTGGAGACATAGGGCCGTGGAACGCACTGCAGAGAATCGATGGATCAGCGCGGGGGACGGGGTACGCAAATGTACGCTACCTCTGTTCCTCGTTCTCCATCATAGCAAAGGTATCGTTGATCACGGTGTCCCAAAGTCGTCCAGCGGCAATCAAGTGCTGTAAAGCTGATAAAGACTGCGTCATATTAGCAAACCGGAGCCCTGACGGAGGGAAAGATGACTGACGGGAGTCATCACATCAGGTTTAGAGTGTATATCCAGTCTGTGGACGTGCATATAGTACAATGTGGCAGCAAGCAACAGAAGAGCGAAAAAGTAAAATCGAGCACTGAGAGCAGCGATGGCGACCGTGAACGAAATCGTGAGAGGCCAAACGGGGGTATCGGGTTCTGGAGGCATGGAAAGCGAAAGGTTGTCTGTCACGATGCTCTCTGTAGCACTTGGCGTTCTGCTGTGAGTGTTGGAAAGCCTGCCGGGCAACGACGGTGGTACAATTCGCCTGTGCGATTCGACAACTGTTGACGTGGCGGGTAATGCTGGCGACAACAGGGAGGAAGAGATGACCCCATATTTGAACCGTTCCGCAAACGCTTGAGTACGTTGGGGCACTCGGTGTGAGGTGAAGAGCGAACCGAGAGACTGCGTCACATTGTGGCGAAGGCAAAGGTGAAATGGCGTAAAGGACATGCGAAGCTAAGTAGACGTGATGCCACGGATACAGTCGCGGGTGCTCACCTCAACTGCACCGAAAACAAGGAAGCATAGTTTTTCCATTCTCTCAGAGTGCTTGGAGACGGACGGATTGCCCGTTAAATAGGGCTGGTACGGGAGGTCTGCTATACCTCCGGGCATGAGCTCAGAGGCTTCGCCGGAGTCTGCAGCGTGGAACGTGCGTGTAAGACACAAAAGGGGGACAGGACATGAAAACATGCCTGTAAAGTACTCCTCGAGTGGGTGCCCATCGAACACCGGTTGTGCCATGGGCCTCGAATGGACCTTGGGCGAGATCAGGACTGTGATGCAGTGTACACCGCCTGGTGTCCGTGCCGCGTCGTCAAGGCTCGGAGATTAGTAGCAGGATGGTGAATGGAGAGAATAAGCGTTGACCAGGCAGAGGTCGGCGTCTCGCTGATGATCTTTTGCTGCTCGTTGGTCTCGCCCAGCTTATCTAATACAACTCAAATGTTGCCTTGTCTCCATGTCCCTTGATTGAGCCAAATCCAACAAGCTCGCCACGTCACAACGGCACCGATTTAGCCTAACTTTTTTGCGGTCCAATCACAGTGGTCATAGGGTCTACAGCCCCGCCTTCACCATTTCGCGCTGGAAGTTGTGGTGGACAGGGGCGAATCCAAACTTGTACACTTCGGGCGGCCCTCTGCGCTTTCGGTCTCGGAATTATATCGTACACCGATTTCGGGGCATTGTCTCCGATCACTGACTTTGCCGTGTCGTCAAGCACCGGAATATAGTACGCCCTTGCACTGATCGAAGACACCTGCGTCGGAGTATACTTGCCCCAAACGTTGCCCGCTCTCCACGACATGCCGACAAAGCATGGCCGACTCCACACCCCACAGTTCCTAGTCCAGAGAGTCAAGGCGGCGATGTAACGTCTCGGAGAACGGACCGACACTTCAATTGCTCTCCTCAGCCGAGCCGTTCGACCCGAGTACAAACGCTACGCCTTGAGCCAAGGGGATACGACAGAGGTCAAGCCCATACAGTGGTACACAAGGAGACCCATGAGCCTGAGATCCGTACAATGACGAGTCCCGGGATCAGATGTTCGTGTTTCATCTCCTGGTTCGCGGCCCGGGTAACCAAGACAGCTTCCCTAGCGCTCGAAAGAGTCGAAGCGAAGCTCGGCCAGTCTCACATGATCGAGTGCTCACGCACGCCAGACTCGACGGCCCTGCGCGCGCGCTCGCACGTTCCGCATCAAATAAAACGCACGGCGAATCTGCCATTCTCACATTGACGCGAAATCAGTCGACGGCTCTGAGAGCACTCGAGTTACAAACTACATATTAGTCTCGGGAGCGGGGGGGCCGATCGTAGCGCAAGTGGAAATGTAAACAACGTCTTTGATAGCGGGTCGACGCTGAAACCACCGTGGTACGACCGGCGACAACAACGATATCCTATGCTTTGTCCAGGTAGTGCAAGCGACAGGAATTGAACAAATCCCATAAACCATCACTGAATCGTTATCCTAGCCTTTCTTACCCTTTGCTTATAGTCACCGGTCAACGAGTCGTTCTCAACCTCCGGGGATTTCAATCGAAACCTCACTCGACGGAAGACATGAGTTGTATGGGAGACCTGTAGCTGAGAAAGACTTGACCCTCGATGTTGTGTCGATCCTGATAATCTATGTCTTGTAGCAGGACAGGAAACAGATCCGAAGTTCAAGACACAAAGCAAGAGTGCCCAGTAGCAGGAAACTATCGCGATCGAGGCAACAAGATCTTGGCGCTCGGACATAGGGAATGGAGGTCCGAGTTTCCTGAGAGCGGCTTTCAGTGGGTAAAAAGTCTCGAAATTGACATCCAGTCAGTGGAAAGTCTTAGCGATGAAACACAAGCACGTTTCATGTACACAAGCGACCGGATCCACGTGACGGCATTCGCTTAGAAGACAGGTCGCCCCCAAGAGTGCACGCAGATCGTCGACGAACCGTCAATCGTGAACGAGGGGTAGGTGGCACTTAGTCCTCCCCTGACACTTTGACGTGAACCCTCGAAAAGTCCGCAAGTCAAGGATGTAGCTTTTGATCGGGCCATATGGAGCGAAACATGCAACGGCCCCTTGCGAGCGCCGAATTCCGTCGTTTGGTGCGAGTACTAGAGCAGAGTGCGGGGGACTCGACTCGTACGTTCAAGCATGGATGTCTCGTAGGATTGGAAGTTGATCATTCCAATGTAGTCGTTCACAGAGGCGACCTGCAACGTATAGCTCTCAGGGTTGCCAGCAAGTGAGTGACGAGAGCAGAGATGCAGTATCCGACAAAGGTTGCCCACGCTGTCAAACATGCTGCCCCCCGGGCCGTCTGCATGGTATACATGCACTACCATCCGCGGGAGCCAGAAACTCACCATCAAACCTGCTGTCCAACTCGGACGACACGATCATCGGGACCGTAGTCCATCCCAAACACGAAACGCTCTGCTGGGCTATCTGATCGAGAGCGACCAAGTCGGGTCGAGAGCGGGACATTCCGAGGGTTCCTCGATGATAAGGCCCTCTGAGACTCGTGCCTCCGTCGGTGCAAATTTGGGTTTGATGTGCATAGCTTCGGGATCTCTCCGGGAGACGGGATATCAGGGCTCTCCTGGATATGGCGCAGGCACGCACGAAGAATCGTATAGCCTCTGGTGGTCCGGGCGACCGACTGGCGCACCATGACATTTGGCGCGTGACGTCTACAGTACAAGGCGGGCCTTCCCAGAAGACGAGTGCGAAGCCGGACGGAAGTGCGGCCAAAAGGCGAGCCTCGGGGTTATTCAATGTGCTTCGAAAGTCCTGTGGAACTCTACTGACTTTCGGTACCGGAGTGTTGTCCGTGTCCACGCCCCTGTTTCATGTCCGCCTATTCGCTTTTGGAGCGGGGCTTTATTTAAGCGGTGTCTGGGCCTCGAGCGCGTTCGGGGATGGTTTAAGCAATCCCTAGATTAGTCGCTATCAACGAGGCGGTCACACTGGTACCAACAAAGACAAGACGGGATCAGCTCGTGAACGTGGTCGATCTAGCTCTTACTGTACACTCCGACGCCCGAAATCCCCCAGCTGCCCGAGTTTGAGGGACAAACGACACATGCAAAGCGTGAACCGACAGCTCTGCGGTGGCAAAGTGCTAGATGTTACTAGCTATCCTACGAATAAAAATTATAGTCCGTGTGCTGTCATGAATAACGTTTTGAGGAACGTTTCGACGTTCGTCTAGCATTGAACAAGCGGTTCATGAGGAGCATCGCGAGACGTCGCAGACGTGTGTCTGCGAGGCAAAACCGACTTATTCCCCGCACAACAAATGACTGAAGAAACGAGCGCCGCACCTTGGGACACTGATGATATCCAGTTCATGCGGGTCCTCTCTGCCGGTAACAGGCGATCCCGTCGTCGTTCCCGTCGTCGTGCTATCGTTCCGTTCCAATTCTTGGTGCAAGTCGTCCATCCAACTGTCGATAGATCGCCAAAACGAACGATGTTGCATCGCAGCGATGCGCTTATCTACCAGACGGTCGAGATCTTGGGAGGAGTAAGACGGCGATCGAAATCCTCGGAGGTTCAGAACGACGCGTTGTCCAACGACGGTGAGCAAGGGGAAAGAGAACCTAAGACAATGACTCGGTGAGAGCGTAAGGAATGTGACTAGACGCAGTCACTCACGCAACCTGTACGAGGTTTCGGGGATCCTGCGCGATGCAATGAGATGTTTGTTGAGTTTATCGAAAGCTTTTTTTGGAGTCCTTACATTCACGAACGCGGACCTGAAATCAAACCCGGTAAGAGAGACGAATAAACGATATCGTGACAACGTCTTACAGAGTCAAGACGGTTAACACATCATGAAATACGTTCACCTTGAAGAGATTTAGGTACGAGAAATTCGAGGGAGACTCGGGGAACGTTACCACGTAAAACAATATGGCTGTACAGGGGGATAATTTTCATATCATGATGATCAAGTATTCGAGTATGCTCACCATCTCGCACCAAAAGGCGAAGCAGCGGCGAACTTCGGAGATGATTCGACCCTCTGCAGAGCCTGTAGATATAATATGCTATCACCACAAACAGGATGGTATCCAGCAAAAATCTACACCACTTGTTAGCCTCATATATGGTAGTTTTGTCCATGATTGATTCACGATATAAGACCTAATAACCACTGCAGAGGTGAAAGCAGCGTCATATCATGAGCTGCTTGAGCAGAACAAGTTGTAACAAACTTACCGCGCCACCCACTACGACGCAGTTGGGTTGTACGATAAGCAATATAGTTAAATGAAGACGATGCAGCGACCTACCAGCAACATAGACGACGCAGACCCAAGTCTCTGTTAGATATGGGTACTTAAAATCTGATACAGGGTTCAGTTGCTTGCCATTCGAAGAGTTGGCCGTGTAACGCACAAGCATCATGAGTGAAAATAATGTAGGATGCATACCCGCCGAGCAATACTACATAGAAGACATAGGCGCACACCAAGGAAATGGCGACACGATAGCTGCACTTCCAGAGAGCCCACGCGCGCAAGATAAGCAAAGCTAGGTTCAAGTGTCAGAGTGGATAGCTTGACCAGAATGCATGCACTCACTGCGCGTTGCCTCTGATGAACAGAGCACCAAGAGTGACTGGAACCACTGAACGCGTGCACAAAACTACAGGGCGTTCGAGCTCGGTGCGCGAGCAAGAATTTGCAAACAGGGATATGCGAGTACCTTTCGTGACCCATTACTCAGTAGCCCTAACTCCTCGAGCGTGAGGAAAGATCGTCCAATCAAAGTTCCATAGCGGTTGAACAGGAACACGACTTTCATTGCCGACAACGGGGCGGGCCAAATATAATCCATCTTTCAATGGCTTAGAAAGCCACATCGTGGAGAACCAAAGCACTTGCCTCGAGATCGAACGTAAGTATATAGTCATAGGTCAGTACAGCTTGGCCAGCAACAGTCATGAACCTTGGTCGTTCATCCGATCAGTTATGCAAAAACCACGTTTGTAGGATGACGGTACTCACTGACGGATTCCCAGTTCTCTCAAGAACTCTGGCGGCGCCGACATGGAACGAGAAGGCCGGGAAACCCGTCAAGGTCACGGATATACGATGGAAGTGGTAACCAAGAACCCTCTGAGTTTCTCAGGCCCCACCGACTCCTTGCAATGCTGCCTTCTGATCCTCGGAGCGAAGTTTAGCCGGCCAGTAAGTAGAACCTAGAACGGGTGGAACGTGACACCTTCGAAATGTTATGTAAAGCAAGCAAAAATAGCGCAGCTATGTGTAGTTTGCCAATTTGTCCTGTTCCATGAGTTCAAACCCGGGACTTACGGAGGATGCCAGCAATTACCTCTGTGGCGAGGTGACAGCTCACAGAATGCTGAACGACAAGTGATCACCGTCACAGTTAAGCAATAGTAGGACAGTGCTGGAATGAAGTCCCGTCGTGATGGCTTAGTATTCTTCTTCTAAGGTCTGATACAGCTGTATCTATCACTTACCCCCTTCTATTGAAAGCACAACACAGCTTTGGCAGCGGACTTTCTAGGTGTTAGAAGGCTATAAAAAAAGACAAGCCCGCGTGATTGCATCAGCATGCGGTTTCGAGCTCCTGTTCCGAGAGTTATTATATCATATATATGAACGCTAGTGGACCTCAGTTAGTTGTCCTGGCAACCCCGGATGCATGGGACATCTCTCACTTGAAGACCATCGTGAAGAGGGAAATGGAAGGGCAAGATATCATAAGGTACTCATTTTGTTTTCCTGGGGTCGATCTGCAGTGATAGGTTGGCGTGAGTTGTGGGTTGAGGATAGGTCAGCAATGCAAGGTTGACGTGAATATCGTGGATCGCTAGTGGTTCAAAGATGACTTTCACGACAGCAACCAACACCAAAAATCCTGATGTACCAGATGCTCCTAGCGGACGTCAGTTCGAATCGTTCCAGAACCCTTCCCACATCCGCATCTTTGCAACCCCGTCCCACTCTTCACGCCGGAACACGTCTTGTCCTTGAATGATCCTCAGCTCTCTACCCTTCATTCTCTTACTTCTTCGTTCAGGCTCACTGGCGTCCAACTCGTCGTCTGTTGAAGGAAGAGAGAGGGTGGTCGCACACTCGTGCGTGAGGGTCAGAATGGAATGTGTTCTGGAAAGAGCATGAGAGCCTGCATGCGCTAGTGGGGGATATGGCTTTGAAGGTGTCAAAATGGGTGGAGGCGTTCCACTTTGAGGGGTATGGTAGTGGCCGAGCAAAAGAGCTGAAAAGAGATCCCCGACACCAGAGAAATAGCCTGGAATGAGCTCTACACAACCAACATAGACGGTGGATAAAGGCTGTCGCTCAAGATCCCCATCGTCGTTGACGGAAGATGCTATGCAAATGAGGTACGATGGCTCTTCGTGTATCGATCCATTTGTTGATTGCACCTGGGGAAGGAGGCAAGACCGGACTGAAGGGGAAAGCTTGGTCAACGGGATGGAGGAGATGACCACGTTAGGGACATGGTATAAGTCGTGCAGCTTTCGTAGGGCAGCCCGCAGTGAGGCAAGGTCAGTAAGCGGTATCTCGGTGAGCACTCTGTTAGGTCGGCTATCATTAATAATTTGATGCGAATGGCTATAATAGGACGTACTCGACCTCGAACCAGTTTGGAGTGATGATGGTCGCCAGTGGGAGCATTTGACGGTATACTGATATGCAATCCGCTGAGACGTAAAGTTGTCCGGCGTCACCAAGTACGGCTGGAGATTTGGGTCAGACGAGCGTGTAATAATCGAGGTGAGTACTACCCACGATCGAGGAGGTATACGAGGTCCGGGTTGGACAGTTTGAGTTTCTTGACTAGCTCGTGAACTGAGTCCAGTGACGCTGCTGTGGGGATGTACCCCGTAAGAAGGCGGTCAGCTATTAGCACGCCAGTTTGCTCCATGGAGTCAAAAAGTCTGGAGAGTTCATCTGCATTCGCTTTGGTTCCACCGAAACGGCCATATCCTGTATTGAAATGAGGTCAATACATCAGTGCCGTCGCATGATCAGTCCGAAAGTATTGACCAGTGTGATTAGAAAAATTGACTGTGTTTATGACCTGGGAGGCGAATCAGCAGGACATCAAAACGTTGTTTCAAATCATCAAGCACATTATGCGCTTACATCGACGTCGTAGCCCATGCATTGGAGGGGAAATACCGCTGCCTTTCCACCCACGTACCCGAAAGCGACATGCGATTGGATGCTCAGGATACGGTCACTGAAAAACGGTGAGCGCCGGTAGTTTAGAAGGTCGTTTGGTAGAGATACCTTCGGATCGGAGATGTTGTGCGTTCGATAGTCATGGCAAGAAGAGTCAAATACCCGGGATTCCTAATTGGGAACTTGAGAAACCACGCGTTCTCCTCCCCTCGGTACTGTTCCAGTGGTGTTCGTGGCGTGGAGGACAAGCAATGTCGGACGGTACGAGGTGTGTACTCCTCCTTCTCTTCTCCATCTACGACCACGACTCGGTCATCAATTCTGCCACAGGCTTCGTCAAGCATGGTCCGACGCACTAGGTGCCGCAGAGAACAACTTTCACCAACTGCTTACTTCGTACAACTCGGGTGATTGGAAACATGTTTCTCTTGCCTCAGACACTCCGACACCACCAAGAGGAAAGTCCAGGGTATCACTCAACCCCGAGCTCACCGACGTCGTCGTCCACCGCAAGACAGCAAAGTCTGGCGATAGCGTGTATCGTGTAGTTCTTGACGTACCTGCTACGGACGAATCAGCCTCTCTCGATGCCTGGAAAGCCGTCGTCATGACCCCGGAGCTCAGGCAGGAGTGGGATCCTGCAGTTGAAGGCGCCCATCTCGTTGAAATGTTCGACCACAGAACACGAATATCCAAGACCCAATTTACGTTAGGATGGCCAGCCAAGTACGTGTTCTATGTACTTTATATCCCCGCGCGTGCACTCAATCACTTGAGTAAGCCCGAGAGACGCGGTCACGATCTCTAGGCTGTACCAAGATGCCTCGACAATCATAGATGTCACGACCTCCTTGCCACGTTCCGCTGATGAACCTGCATATGTCAGACCATCTCCACCTTACGTCAGATCACATGTTGAACGTACGCCTTGCCATTCAATTCTCTCTTCCTCACGCATACCATATTCTATTTTAGTATTTGCTTGGTGTATCCAATGCGTCCAGCCCTCTTCAATATCCACCCCAACCGATGCGCTCAGAAGACGCCTTTCAAGTGTCCTTCCACGCCTCCGCATATCTTGTTTCTCTCAACACGATCTTCGCGCCTGGAATTTTGGATCCACAGCCGCTATTTGTCAACAGCTTTGCATGATGATCTTGGGCCTGTACAAGATGGTTAAAAAGCGTGGTGCAAAAGTCCCAATGTTAGCCGGTTACGGATACGGAGTCAGCGTTGAGAGAGTCAGGTTCCCGCTCGACAGACAAGCGTTGATGGTCGAATATCTGGTACACCTTGAAGAGGACTCTGGCGAGGAAAGCACCAGCGTCCAGAATCTTGACGAGCTACGTGAACACAGAAGACTCACTCGCTCCATCGAACTCTTGCTTCCTGCTTCTGAAGGCTGGGACGTTCGAGTCACCACTAAAGCATCATCAGAATGGGTCGAGAAACTCCCTTGGACAGCAACAGCCATACGTGGCAAGCCACCACTTGTCACCCCAGGCAGTATGATTAAGCCACTAGAATTAACCATCTTTCGCATCATGCATTCTTCACTCCCCGATGCGCACTCGATCCTTAAAGTCCGTGTCGTCCTTGAGCTCTCCAGTCCTTCAGGTGGGATTAGACTCAATGGTCTCCCACAAACTATCCAAGTGGTTGAAGAACGTGATCCTGGCTCCGTCTTCGCGGCCCAGCGACAGCTCTTACAGGATGCGTCAAGTATAGCCGACGCAAGTTTCCAGTCGTCGTCTTCCGTGAGCTCGGTGGGGACCATTGGGAGTGGGGCGTCTCCGGTACGGTCGCATCTAGTAAACACAGTCGCGGATAGAACTGCTGCTGCGGACAAATCAATTCTGTCAAGGGTGAAGCGAAGTTATATATATTTCTCGTCGCTACTACAAGAACCAGAGGCTAAATGGAAAAGAAGTGAGTCCTATGTCACCCGGCCTATGCAGACAGGAATTGATGCGTGGGTTTAGCCACGGAAGCGAGGGGCGTATCGGTGACCCAACTCGATTCGATCGATCCGACCCTTGTGGTGTATCGTGCTGAGGCAACATTTGTTGGATTGGGACTCTGGGATCTTTATAGCGCCCTCGTGTCTCCCGGAGCACGTGCATTCTGGGACAGGCAATACGATGATGCGGTTCTTCTTGAAGATGTTAACGAGCTCTCGGAACTCTGGCATTTCAAAACGAAACCCGCATGGCCTGTTGTGTATGTTCAGAGCCCTTCTCTGACAAATTCTGTACTGGGAGCTGACACGTGTGATGCCTGACAGTGGACGAGATACCGTTCTTCTCAAGACGGTCTACAAGTCACCCACGACGATCCATGTTTTTTCATTCTCCGCAGATGACCCGTACCTCTTCCCTTCGATTCCGCCCCCAGATCCGACCTTTATCCGGGCTCAAGTAGACTTGCAAGGCTGGGCCATCGAGGTTCTGTCTCCATCTACGACTCAACTCACTCTGCTCGAGCAATCCGACCCTAAAGGATGGAGCAATAAGGCGAGCACTATTCCAGCACAGATGGTGGGTGCCGTTGCAGGGGTTGGTGATTTCGTGATTAAATGTGGGGGGCCACCTGTTGTGACGAGGTTGGCTGGAGCCAGGGCACTCGAGACGCGCTACGATCATGAAAAGGGCACGTTCAGAATCGCCTATGAAAGCTCGGAGGGAAGGAGAGGGGGTTTGAATGGGGTGAACGGGGCCAGCGGGTTGATGACAGGCACAGCCATTGACGCTCGCCCAAGTGGGGATGAAGGCACGACCTCGAACAGTTCGACGGGAACCACGACGACGATGGACATTCACACTATCGAGTGCGAAATACGATGCGACTTGGACACATGGGCACCGTCTCTTGATATTGTCGTCGACCCCCCTCCTCAATCTGTGACTGCGCTGCGGCGGCACCGCCTTTCGTGCCTTGGTGGAGGGCTCTGGCTGACCTTTACCCATGATGCCTTGTTTTCATCCGACGAGCGTCTGCTGGCGATCGTACGTCGCGGTCCGATGAGTTCAACTAGAGATAAAGGCGTCGTGATGGTCAATGGAGCACGCGTGACCGTGGACGTGGAAGAACTTCTGGAGACTGAGATCAAGGCGCTTAGCAAACGGAAACGTGTTAAACCTGTACGAGTTCCTCTTGACCAGCCGCCAGTTGTCACTGCCATACGTCGTCGACGCGCCGAGTGGGACGCGGACGGTGCGGGGACGTCGGATGGGAGTCGAGAGAACACGAACGTGACTAACAGTGCCGAGTCCACGAAGCCTTCGACTCCTGAACCTCCGGAACTCAAAGTAATGGTTTCACCCAGTGCTTCTTCGTGGTTGTCGGCTCCCAAGTTCTCTAGCCCGCTGGCCAGCTTTTGGTCGAGCGCTGTGGAGCAGGCGACGAGCACGACCCAGAATGCGGTCGCTGCAATATCTCCTGCTAGCAGTAGCGTCGCCACCGAGGCTGTTGCTCCCTCAGCGTCCAAACCACCCATGCAACATGTCGCCGAAGCGTTACGCTGGCTTCGAGATCTTCAAACACGACCCGACGAAGGATGGACGCCTGTCAGTGATAAGGGGTTTTCGGTCAAACGTAAACTCTTTCCCGAAATTTCCCCCCTCATACCCGTCCACAAGGGTGAAAAGGTCATCGAGGGTGTATCTGCCGAAGAAGTTTCTTCCGTCGTTACTTCGTACGGATGTCGAAGAACGTGGGATGACAGATTCGCTTCCGCGATCGTCCTGGAGCAATTCGGAGCAAAATGCCACACGGCGTTCGTCACCTCCAAGGGCGGGTTTCCATTCAGAGACCGAGGATTCCTAGTCGCATCCACGTTGGCAAGATCAAGGCTCCCACAACCAGTGAGCTCGGATAGGGAAGTTAGCGTTGGGAATCCGGCAAGCGAATCGGGATCGTCGCAGGAGTCGCGCGTCGTCCTTTTCTGCGTCACCGCCTCCTTCCATCCCGACTCTGTAGCGTCATTCAGCTCAGCAAAGTATAACCCTTATGTGTATCCCCTCGGGCGTGTGTTCATCGACGGATGGGTCTTCGAGACGCTTGATCCGTATACGAAGGAGAACTACGCGATCCCCTCGACGAGAGTGACGAGAGTCGTCGCGGTCGATCATGCTGGAAGCATTCCAGTGACCGTCAATTCGATGATGAACGCCGGGTTGGCGAAGGCTGTGGGTGCTGTAGAGGCATACATCAAGGGGACGTCCCCGTTGCCCATGGCGAGGCTGCCGGCCGCAGGGTTGGTCTTATCAGAGTATAAGGGTATAGGTACGGCTGTGGAGCCAGCAGTGCCGGTCGGGTTTGGTGGTTTGTCAGCGACGTGGAGGGTAAAGAGGAGAGATGAACAAAGGACGCTGATCACGAGTCAGTATGACCCTGCCGAGAAGGCGTTCACCTGCTCAATATTACTGACCACATCGACGGGCGTTCTGAGCTCTAGCCCTAGCGTCACCAAAGTCGATGAATCAACCTCGAGAGCGAGCAAAGCTACGAACACCCCGCTTGGCAGCACACCCGACGGGCGACCCTCGAGCCGCACGGAGCTCTCTCCGTCGCCACCAACGCCCAGCGACCGCCGGTTTTCCACTGGGTCTGTACGTTCCCCTTCCGACGAACGGATTAAACCCTCTTCTTCTGCGTTCACTATTAAAGGCGAGCTCAAGCACTCCACGGATCTCATCGTTGCCGAGGTGGTGGTAGATACGAAGCTATATCCAGCAGGATACGATGTAACCACCACATCGACAGTGCGGGAGGGAACGAAGCCCATCTCGCTCACTCTGTCTTCGAAGGCAGGCTCTGTACTCACCTCGACCTCGGGTGCTCTTCCGATTTCGACCAGCGTATACACTGTCCCCGCATCTCCT
>JBBPJX010000559.1:0-13749 GCA_038088955.1 Neotropicomus parvogracilis | reverse complement strand
GGAACGGATAAGCCATGGATGGAGTCACAGTGAACCGAAGTGCCTGCGGTATTATAGCTTCGGATCGGACATCGGACATAACTCGACCCCCATGCCTCGTCCCCCCAGCTGGTCCTCGTCCCGTCTCTTCCTCCGTCTCCAGCACGACAAGGCTGGCCCGCCAGTCCCGTCGCGCTCACCACCGCCGTACACAGCGCCTCCGTTCCACACTCATGCCTTCTTCTCCGCCCTCGAACGCTCCTTCCCAACCCCGACCGCTCGCAGTCTTATGCGCGCGACCCGCGCCCTCCTCGTCGACCGCGTCGGACGGGTAAGACGCGACGGCCTCACCGTAAAGGACCTCGACAACGTGTGTATCATCCCCTTCGTCGTCCATTGACCATCACCCACCCCGTCCAGCAAGCATACCTCGTCCGCGCAGCCCTCTCAGAAATGAGAGCAGAGCAGTCCTCCCGTTCCAGAAATGAAACTACCGCCATGCGCGCCACCATCGCCGCACTTCGCAGGGAAGTAAACAGGCTCGATGTAAAGATGAAGGAGGACCTCGGAAACCTCAAGCACGAGTATGTCCTTTCGCGCCCTCCCTCGTCTCCATCCCCGCCCACCTCACAGAATCCAAATGGAGCTCGATACCCGCAAGAACGAAAGCAAGTCGGACCTGAAGCAACAGAGCATCGCTATCGAGGTGCGCCCTCCCCTCTCCTAGACCCCTTCTCGCTCTCACCCCGTGTAGGAAGTACTGAACAAGGCCGTCGTCGACCTCGGCGACCTCCGCGCGAGCATGGAAGAGGTAAAGTGGAACAACATGCGCAAGGCAGTCGGTGATTCTCTTCCTTTCCCTTCCCTCCCTCCCTCTCTCATCTTCCATCTTAGCCGCACTTGGCGCCTTTCTTCTTCTCATCATCCTCTCCATGGAACTGTATCAGGTCAACAGACAGCGAGCACGCCTTAGACACCATTCCCAAACACAAGCACATCACTCAGAAGCAGACGATGTCGAGCTGTCCCATTCGTAGCGTCCGTTCTCTTACATGTACCCTACACCCGAGTAATCTCCTTGTCGCGATACACACATCTCGCTAGACATTCGATCCCTCTCTCACCTTCAGATTCGCTTGACCTGCTTTCGACCCGAGACTGAGGTCACGGACAAGCTCTTCAAGTGCAGGTTCTGATTTCAGCTCGTCTGCGCGCCGTGTGCCCCCTTTGGCTGCTTCGCTTGACCCACCGTCCGGCTTGCCACTGGATATCGATATCTCGGGCGTCGTTCTGTCCTCGACGTCTTCCTCGTCCTCCCAACTGTCCTTCACCACTACCGCCTTTTCCGCCGCCTTTCTTGCCCTTTGGTTGGCCCGCTTTTTCGCGTTCTTGTTTGGAGGCGGAGCACTCTCGCCTTTTGCTTTCTGCTGCGACTCGGACGAGGGGGCCACCCAACCCAGGATGTGCCCCTTGGGGAGGGCAGCCGCATCCATGGCCTGTTGACGTGTACCACGGAAGCGCGAAACGTCCTCCTGAGGTGTGAATCCAGGCCGAATTTTGATTTGCTTGCGAACGCTGGGTGCAGGGTGAGCGAGCGATCGTATGTCGAGAGCCCGCTACGCACGATCCATCCAATCGTCTCGACTCGGGGATGACCCGCTCGAGCGTTCGTGGGTCCACTGCGATACCTGACGCGGACTGTTCTGGATTGAGAGGAGGTCTCGACATGGTACGAGCGAGAGTCGCGAGCCCGTTCGGAGTTGGAACCACATCTTATCTTTCTCCTCCTCCTCCTCCTCCTCCTCCTCCTCCTCCTCCTCCTCCAATGCGCTACGCTGTCTTCGTCACTGGCCCAGCCGGCGCAGGAAAGTCGACCTTCTGCACCTCATTCGCCACGCATCTTCGTCTCTCCAGGCGCACTGCCCACATCGTCAACCTCGACCCCGCCGCGACGGGAGACGCCTTCGAGTACGAACCCGCTATCGACATCAGGGAACTTGTCACGCTCGAAGACGTCATGTCCGAGATGGCAATGGGTCCCAATGGTGGTCTCGTCTATTGCTTCGAGTGAGTGAGTGTGTCCCGCCGCGGTTCGCGCCCTGTGCGCTCACGTTCCAAACAGATATCTCTTGGAGAACTTAGACTGGCTCGAGGAAGAACTGGGCGGATTCGACGACGACTATCTCATCATCGATTGCCCTGGTCCGTACCTTCCCTCGTCCTACGAGTCGAGAGCTCATGCACCCCAGGCCAAATCGAGCTCTACACACATCACCCATTCCTCCCCTCTCTCGCTCGCACCTTGCAGCGAATAGGCATAAGAACCTGTGCCGTGTATCTTCTCGAGTCTCAGTTCATGGAAGACCGCTACAAGTTTTTTAGGTACCTTATTTCTTGCTTGCCTTGCCTGTTCTGACCTCCTTTACCAGCGGCGTCCTCTCCGCCATGTCTGCCATGGTCAACCTGGAGCTCCCGTGGATAAACATCATGTCGAAGATGGATCTCGTTTCGTCTGCTCCTTCCTCTGACAGCGCACAACCGCGAAACGGCAGACGTGCGCGCCGAGACATTGCGCGGTACCTCGACCCCGATCCCCTGTTGCTCGCGAACGCGCGAGATGGACACGACAAGGTGGCGGAAAGAGAAAACAGTCGGTTTCATCAACTGAACAGGGCGATCGTCCAGCTGGTACGAGCGCCCCTTTCTCCGTCGTCGCGCAGTGTTGATAGATCGTCAGATCGAGGACCACCCTCTCGTTTCTTTTCTGCCTCTTGACCTTACGTCGACTGAATCTCTCGAGGTTGTTGTCAGTCACATAGATTTTACGATGCAATACGGCGAGGATGAAGAACCAAAAGAGGTGTGTTTGTCGAACAGCAAGTGGTTCGGTGCTGACGGGTGCAAGGCAGCCCCGCGACCTGGACGAGGGAGATTTTGCGGAGATGGAGTGAACGGGTCTACCGAGTACTGTAGTGTTGTTTGCAATAGTATGATGCACGTTGTTCATGGCCATCCACGGGATCGGCGTCGACCTCTTGCACGTCCCGCGCATGGCCGCGTTGGTCAACCGAAGAGGGGCGGACAGGCTTGCCTTGCGCATTCTCAGTCCATCCGAACAGGGCGCCTTTCGTCGACTCTCGCCGAGGGCTACTACGTGCGCTGCGACGCGATTCTTGGGAGTGCGGTACGTGCATCCTCGTCACCACTGTCTGAACTTTCCTGACCGGCAACAGGTGGGCGGTGAAAGAGGCGGCCTACAAGGCGTTGTATCCGCTCAGACCGAGCTGGAAGGAGCTCACTTACACCTCGTTCGATCCTCAGACGGGGTCCAAACCTACGCTCGTATTCCGTGGCGTCTCGTTACACGTCTCGGTCAGTCACGACGGAGAGTACATACTAGCGCACGTCGTCGCCGACGACATGTTGGCTTGACTAGAATTGTCATTACACCGCTCGCGTCAGTCTACGCTATCTATCGTCTTCTCTCTCGACGGCTGCTTGGGCCACCAGTCAGGCCACCACGGTTCCACTTTCCACTTTGCTCCGTCAGCCACGCCGGCTTCGTCTGCCGACAGAGCAACGTCTGGACGCAGCTGTTCTAAACGGAGGAGGGCAAGACCGACAGCAGTGCCGGGGCCTACGGATGGCGTGGCAATCGACGTAAGGAGTGTGGACGTCCCACGAAGACGGGGTGTTCGGGTTGTCGATGGGTCAGGCAAAGGAATGACTGACGGTTTGATGGCAAGGTGTAATGACGGTCCCGCTCTCGGTGTCGTCGTAGACAAAACGACAGGGAGAATTCGTTTGCGTATCACGCCGGTGTGATAGGTCCGCACTGTGAGCTCTTGTCCCACATAGCACCCCTTACGAAAGTCGACTGCAAGGATGGGATCGTGAGCGAGCGAGTATAGGACCGGAAAAAGGGACACGCACGTCCACCCATGACATCGAGGTTCGACTCGATGGGAAACCCATGCAAAGGCTGAATGTCTGCGCTGCCTTCGGGCACGCCGTGCAGGATGCGATGTAGGATGTATGCGTCGGGTGGCAAAATATCGTGAGTCGAGGCTTCTTGAGCTGTGCAGCCACGGTAGTGTGAGTGGAGGAACGGGGCTGTCGGGTGACACTACGGACGTTTTTCTCCCTTGGGGACGACCAGTCGCAAACCCATACCGGGTGCACGGCGGTCAAGAATGACGCCGTGCTCAGTACCCCATGGCGAGGTGGGGACGTCACGCCAGGCGGGCTCGATAGCCCCGCTCGCTGCCCAATTCCAGGATCTATGCTGGATCTGGGGGCAATCGCCCCACGCGGCCCACACGTCCCATTCTGGTGTCACGTCGCGGATGCGGACCTTGGAGCGAAGGACGAAACGTTTGAGTAAGGAGAGAAGGGGCGGGGATTCGGACGGGGAGGGGTCGTGGTCAATGAGATAGGTGGGAGAGGGGGACGCGGGGGAGGTGAAGAGGAAGACATCGTGAAGGACGCGGCCCTAGTCGCGAGGCTCAGCCGAGAGCGGGCGCGAGGACAGGATGGTAGATACCTGGGCGTGGAGGAACGCGCTGTAGGACGGGTGGCCGTTGATGCTGGTTGTGAGCAAGCCGTTGAGGAACTGGGTCGCGTCGCTGCCAGAGACGGCGAGCACGGCGCGGTGGGGAACGGGGGCCAAGGTAGGAGTCGAGCGGAGGAGGGCGCGCAGGGACATTGGAGGGGTAAAGCCAAGTTAGCTCGCTAACACAGGCGTCAACACAGCGCCATGTCGTCTTCGTGTTCTGCACTGCTCGGGGCGCTGAAAACATGCCTTCTCGCGTCTGACTGCGTTCAAAAGGACGGACGACTGCCGTCCGAGTGTCTCAAGCATCACACGGACGAGCTCCCCGAGGCCTGTCGAAACCTGCGCAAGGCTACGTACGAATGCAAACGCAACATGGTGCGTAGACCACTCGACAAACAAGACTCTCTAAGTGACCAGGACTACCAGCTCGACATGCGCAAGAGGTTCAGGGGAAACTCGGCGGGGATGGACGGGGAAAGGTCGAGGATCTGAGCGGGACTATAAATTTCTGTCGTCATTTGGCCCCCTCCCTCTGTCAGTCGACCATGTCAAAGCCCCTCTTGCTCTACACTGCTGTCCATCCTCCTCGATGAGCTCAGGGCCACCTATGGCCACGCCATACGTTACGAGTGAGTGCACCACATCAGGGGTCGTCGAGCCCCAGACCGAGTTTTGCCAGTGTTGAGAACATCAACCTCTCCACCGACCGTCAGAAACGATCCTGGTTCATCGCCATTAATCTCAACGGTCGCATTTCCGTCCTCGTCGATCGCGAGCACAATCCAGACTCGTTTAACGTGTTTGAAAGTGCAGCCATGCTCCTCTATCTCGTTCACAAGTACGACACCAACGCGATGACGAGAGCGTCATTCTCCAGTGGATCTTCTTCGCCGTAAGTCATCTTACGCCTGCGTCGGTCGTACTCATCATTTTCGTCCACAAGCATGACGGAGTCGGCCATATGCAGGGTCAGGGTGTGTCTTCTTTTCCCCGCTGCATACGACACTCACCCGTTCGTGTCCTCAGCGTTTCACTTTGTAAATCTTGTCACAGAGGTCGTCCCGTACGGCAAGAAGCATACGCAGCACCATGATCCTGACGCCCACATCATTGTTCATCAACGAAACCGCCCGTCTGCACAGCGTACTCAACATCCGCCGCGAGTACCTCACTGGCCCGGGAAAGGGCAAGTCCAGCGTTGCAGACCTCAACGTTCTGCCTTGGTACGCCGGCCACATCGTCATCAGGGTCCATCTCCACCAGTCCGTCGTAGACACACTCGACCCGTTCTTCGACACCATGGCAAGTATCTCACAAGCCACGGACCAGGGATGCTACTCATCACACATAGGCGTGGGTGGAGCGTCTCCCGGGGTGCAGGCCGGGCTCTTCGTACCTTGACATGAATGAGTTTGACAACCATCGTAGTATACTTGTACTTCAAGTTCTGAATACATGGTGTGACTGATCTCCATCACGGACGACCGCCATGCAGGTATCGACTGCCTACATCGCCGCCTCTGCCAATCGGTTCAACCATGCGGCCCATGTGTCTCCCGACTCTACTCTCGTAGCGTTTGGATCAGGTCGTCTCGTAGCGCTCTGGAACCTCGACGTGAGTCGACCACTTCTTCATCTGCCTGGCCCCGGCTGATTTTCCTTCTAGGATCAATCTGACACGGGCGTACACCACACTCTAGCAGGTCACGACGGCGTGGTCACCTGTGTACGATTTATACGCGACGACTTTCTCGTCAGTGCAGACGACAAGGGGCAGGTTCGGTTCTGGCAAAAGTCGGGAAAGGTGTGATAATCCTTTCTTGTCTCCATGGTCTCTCTGATGCCAGGGCCCAGTGGCAGGATGTAGCCACTGTACGTGCTCATTCTCAACCAGTCTCTGCGCTCTCTGGGTTGGGAAGTCTCCTGGTGACAGGTAGTTCCGATTCCACTGTCAAGATATGGACTATCGACCAACAAGATGTCTGTACGCAAACGTTTCTTCGTTATTCGCTCCAGGGTTCTGACTGGATCGGTTCATAGCTAAGGTCGAGATGTCTCAAGTCATTCCACTTCAGGGAAAATACCCGCTGGCACTGGCAGTCACAACCCTCCCTCGTTCCCAAGGTTGGTGTTGGTCCGAAATCCAAAGTTCAGGAAGTCACTCGAGATCTGTTTTCTATAGCCACCATTCTCGCCATCGCCGGAACCGACAGAAACGTACATATTTGGACACGTTCTGATAGCAGCGTTCGTCATAATCTCTTGTCGCCGGCTCGGTTTTATCTATCTTTGCCCCTATCGTAGTTTGTCCGCTCAGTTGCCCTTCCTGGTCATGAAGATTGGGTACGTGCCCTGGCGTTCCGTTCATTGTCACTATTAGAGGGGACCGCTTCAAACTATCAACTTGTACTTGCTTCTGGCTCCCAGGATGGGACGATTAGGTTATGGAACATTGACGCTCTGGAGAGCTCAGAGGTCGCAAGAAATCAGAGCAGTGCGGACAGAAGTATGGAATCACTGAATGATGACCTTCTGGATGCTTTTGAAGCTTCACTCGCGGATCCTATTGGGGGCGAAGAAGGTGGAAGACAAATCTCACTCAAACGGCATATCCTAACGGTAAAATCCGAGAATCTTGGGTATGCCATTCGCCTACGAATATCGTATTACTGACCAAGCGTCGAAAAGATCCCAACAATATGCGGTAACCTTCGATGCACTGCTCATCGGGCACGAAGCAGGCGTGACCTCGTTGGCATGGGCGCCATCTTCCTCGCCAAGCGCTTCGCTGCAAATCCTTTTGTCAAGTTCGACAGACTCCTCTCTGATCTTGTGGTCTCCGAGTCAAATCTTGCGTTCTGCGTCCCCTCGTGATAACACAGCCGGTTCAATATGGATCAACCGACAACGGTTCGGTGACGTCGGTGGACAACGTCTAGGAGGATTTATTGGCGGACTTTGGGCGAGAACCACACAAGGAAATGAGGTTATAGGCTGGGGGTGGAATGGGGGTTGGAGACGCTGGCAGTCTGTGCGAACTGCAGGAGGCGACCTGGATACCGCACAATGGAGAGAGATTGGTGCCATCAGTGGGCACAGTGGGCCAGTAAAGGACCTTGATTGGAGTCCTGCCGGAGAATACATTATCTCGGTTGGGTAAGTTGGGTTCGATAAGTCTATCTGCATGTCTGGCTAAGTGGGACAGACTGGATCAGACAACTCGTATCCATGGTGCCGTTCCCTCGTCCTCATCTACAAGAGTGTGGCATGAATTGGCGCGTCCTCAGGTACATGGATATGACCTTCTAGGTGTGACCTGGCTTGGTCCGTGGACGTTCGCGAGTGTCGCAGACGAGAAGGTTGTTCGTATATTTGAAGCTCCCGGACGGTTCGTGGAGACAGTCAAGGAGCTAGGTGTTTGTGGTATAGTGGAGAGCAACGTAAGGGTCCTAGAAACTCTAGGTCACAAGGATGTTGATAACATCCATTAGGAAGAACGACCGATCGCGGCCCATGTACCTCCACTGGGGCTTTCAAACAAGGCATTTAGCGAAGGTCTAATTCCCTTCACAGCCGCTGTGGATCATTCTTACATTATACTTTCGGCAGGTTCTGTTCAGCGAGACTTATCGCGGCCAGGTTGCCGCCCCTTTGAAGGTGATCTCGCGGCCACGACACTCTGGCCGGAAGTGGAAAAGGTCTTTGGCCATGGTTACGAGGTGACGATGAATATATCTCTTGGGTAGCAGGTATTGAGTTCGGTCAGTCAGTAACCATCGCGTCGTCCAACTCCCGGGGTCTACTGGCCACTGCTTGCAAGGCTACCTCTGCGCAACACGCCGTGGTTCGCGTGTACTCGGCGTCCACATACCAACCATTTGGTTCGCCATTGGAAGGACACTCGCTCACAGTCACACGTATCGTTTTCAGCCCCGACGATCGATACATTGTTACTGTCAGTCGCGATCGGACGTGGCGAGCGTTTGAGAAGCGCGACAACGGTACGTGACAGTTTTGAACGACCAGATTTCCAGCGCACGATCCACCTGTTTCACAGGATATCTTCCGGTGGCCGCAGATAAGTCTCATGCGCGAATCATTTGGGACTGTGCGTGGAGCAGTGAAGGTGACATATTCGCCACCGCTTCGCGGGACAAGACGGTGCGCGTATTTCCTCGTCCTGATTTTTGACGTGAGCTCATTCCGGCCGCCTCAGGTGAGAGTCTGGCGTCCGAGAGCTGGCTCGGACGACTGGTCTGCCCTCGCCACATTGAAATACACAGAACCGGTGACTGCGATTGCTTTTTGCTCTGTGGACGCCACAAGGTGGGTGGGATCCTCACTAGTGACATGGTGAACCTGACAGCATCAGGCGGTTACTCGCCGTCGGTTTAGAAACGGGGGAGATTTCCATCTACCGCAACTTAATCGCCAATCCGGAAAAATGGGAGGCCACAGGTTTGATTCCCATTGGGTATGTTTTCTCAGACATTTTTCGTGTGGTACTCAACTCCCGCTTGCAGTGTCGCCCATGTCGATCAGATTCATAGATTGGCATGGCAGTCTGCTGATGAACCAACCAAAAAACTCCTTGCATCGTGCAGCGAAGACGGTACACTCAAAATATTGGTGGTCCATGTTGGTGTATAGGTATGTATCCGCGAGAAGATAACAGAAAGCTCATGTACACCGTATATGAAAGAATGAAACGCAAACACAGTGAAGAGAAACGTCTGCTATACAGTGGTAGTAAGGATTGGAGTGGTCGGGTGATAAAAGCAATCGACAATCAGTTTGGTAAGGAAACAGTTTTGTTCGCATGGTGGATGGTCTGGGAGGAGGATATACGGGTATGGAACAGATCAGTGACGGGAGGGTTACCTGTATGACTGATGGTGTGAATAGCAAAACCAAGGCCAGTAACTTCAGCAGACGGCCCGTGCACGTAGGGATACATGAACATGGAGAGACGTGAGATTTAAACAATATCGCGCAGACTCATCGGAACTTCAGGCTGTGGATATTGGTTAATGCTTGTACCGAGGGAATAAGCAGAGAGAAGAGCGTACGCATTTTATCCTGTGAAGCGATGTATAGTGAGCAGGAGTTTCCAAATTAGCTCAGATCCTTACTTATAGAAACATTCGATAGAGCGCAGCATCTCAACGTCTCCGCCCGTTGCGGTCACGAAGTTTACGATGACACCAGCGCGCGCATAATTTGACGCAATGGCGGGAGCAACGCTTTCCAAACGCTGATTTCAGAAAAGCACGGCAAGAATATGGTGGTGCGTACCGATGTGCATATTCTTCTACTGCCTTGGGTAGATCTGCAACGTCTTCAGTACGGATGAGAACATTGACGAAACCTGGCATACCATAGTTGATGATCAAAGGCACGTGAGATATTTCTGGGATTTTGACTTGGACGTCGTTGACAACCAACACCTTGGCTAATGGCTGTCTCATCATGACCGAAGCAGAACTCCTGAATTTGTTTAGCGCTGCCAACTTGGTTCCGGCATTCATTTCTCCGTGCTTAAAGAATTTGGTCAGCTCGATACGAAAGCCAAACTGAAGAACTCACGAGCGGGACCGCTTCCAATCCACGACTTGCTAGCTTATATACGACGGAATCCAACGCATTCATCCCACCGACATGAACGATCGCTTGGCTGACTTCAACATCATCGAAGATGTCAGCTAGTGCATCCAACTTCCACTCTCGCGCCTGGGCAGTTTTCACGCTGCAGGTCCCTCTACCCGAGCCGATAATTCCGTGACCACTGCCCGATGCACCGACGTCCGTGGAATCTGCACGACCCCCAGCCGTGAAAGCGAGGTACAAGTAAAATTGCCGTAAACCACGTGACCCTTGATTCGTCTCGGTACTTGTGACGTTTCCATCGCGGCGTACCAAGACCCTAACGGGTTCTCTGAGCTGGATGGCCGTCGCAAGGTTTAGAACATCCTGAGGTACCGTGTTTGAAAATAGAGCGGTTTGACGCTCGATTGTCGTTGGGTTGCCTCCCAAATCGCTGGGGGGCGATGAAGGGATCGTGGAGTATCTTCGTGCAGAGTTTACTAGCGGGTTGTTGGCATCAAATGAAGGGAAGGGAGGCTGACTCGAACTATTAGTGCCAGGTGTAGGGGTGCCGGAACCCGCAGAACGTGATCTCGGGGGAGGAAGCAGCTTAACGATGTTGAAAACATATTCATGCAGATTTCGAGCAATTAACTGATCGACTTCGTCAAGCACCAAGAAGTGGACTTCCGAACCAACGAGGCCACCTGGGGAAGTAAATAGCGCATGCAGTTTTTGTGGTGTCCCGCAGATGATGTGCGGCATGTTCTGTTGGAGAAGGCGCAGCTCGTGCGTAAGATCGTTCGCGTTTGTTGAGGTGCCCACTCCTAAAGCCGATCGGATGCCAATGGGACCCCCCAAATCTCGAATCATGCGTTGAGCCTGTGTCGCCTGATCCACTGTGGTGGATATCATCACAGCGAGTGGCCCCCTGTTGGGAGGCCGCCCCGCTGTATTGACCACAGCAACCTGAATGGCAGGTATAACATACGCAGCAATGCGCTCTTGAGTCGGAGGAGCTTGTGCGATGATATCGGAACCTCGAAGAAGGAAAGGAAGAGCGCGTTGCTGAATCTTATTGGGGGGACCAACGCTGACAGTGAACCATATCAGTCCTGGAGGAATTGAGCGTGTGAGAGACCGAATCACCCAAATTTGCTCAAGGAGCGGAGTAGGTCAGGTGCGAGGTTCAACTGCTCCCATTTGGAGACCACAGGTCCATTGTCGCGAGGAGCGTTGCCAGACCAGTCACCTCCATCGATAATCTATAGGTCACGAGGTCAGGACGGCGTGAGATACCGGAAAGAGCAGACTCACGCCAACTGATTCCCTGCGCAATCCACCACCGGTGACGGATCGGCGCTTGTCACGGGCGGGATCACTACGTCCGAGAGTCGCAACACTGTCCATTCTTAGTGGTAAATCGAGGTTTCCGGCAGACCACGTTCGCGTTGGAGGATTCGGAGCACGAGGAGCAGCCCTCAGTTCAGATCGATTAGGGAGCCCGTGGCTGAGCAAAGCGGGATTGGCGCCGAACTGCTGATTTGGGGGAAGATCTGGTGTGTGAGGAGTGAGCCGACCGAGGGCGGTCGCACCCTGAAGGTGTTGTTGCGTCTGCAAGGCGAGAAGCTGACCAACGGATGTGGTCAAGGTATTTAAGCGCTGTGATATCTGGGATATATCGTCGGGTGGTGGGGACTGGTTTGGGGCGATACCAGCACTGAAAGATGCCCTTGGTATCGCCAAGGAGCTAGCGGACTGTCCACCAGCGGGAGCAAATGGATCCTTGAACTCTGGCTGTAAACTGCTAACTTGCGGCAGGTTGTTGTATGAACGCTCGACAAGAAAATCTACTTTGCGGTGGACATCACGGAGTTCCCGTTGAACTTCCTGAGCCGTGAATTCGCATCGCAAGAGTCGCTCGATGATGTCTTGAATGAGGGGCGAAGTTTTGAGTTGAGCATCAAGGTTTTGCGAGAACTCGGAAGCGAGCTGACTGCCGGAATCCAAGGATGAGACGGGGGACGAAGATACGAATGGACCGTTGGTATTGAAGGAAGACGGGGAGCGAGAGGACGTGTTCGTGATGTTGACGGGAGGGGTATTAACGTGACTCCTAGACTGTTGAACGGGGGGGGAGAGGAAGGGGGAATCTGCGAATGTCCTGGCACCTTCGTCTATAGTGACCGATCCGTGGGTGAGGTCGGCTTCTGGCAAAGCCTCCAAGCCACCGATGGGGTTCATGTCGCGAGCACGAGCAAGGTTGAACGGTCTGTCGAGCTCTGGACGATGTGTGGCAGATGGGAGACCGGGGGCGATTGGGGACGGTATGTCGAGCTGAGGTGGCTGGTTCTCGCGGCCCTGGGGAGGACTTGGAGATGAACGCAGAGAGGTATGGTCTGTAGGAGCAGGAGAAGTGGACAGGCCGCGATCCTTGCCTCCAAGTGTGGGAAGGACAAAGCCAGTTGACCGGCCGACGACGTCGAGGTCGTCGGCAGCGCGGATGCTGCCAGGGAAGAAGGGGGTAGATGCGGGATTGAGCGCTGCTGTTTTCGCCATTGAACCACCTCGCGGACGTGGTCTCTCCTACACGTCGTATCGTACGGTCAAGCGAGTTCCATGCAGGCGATGTCGACGAGGACTCGCCCTGGCGGGGTGTCGCCAAACAACAAACTTGGTTAGCCGGCTCACAATGTGCGAAATGTGGCGCTGAATAAACATATGGCATATGTGGCAAAAAGTACACATCAAACCGAAAATAAAATTTTACATGATGCCCTCCTGAATGCTGAGACCAAAACACTGGAACCGTCTGCGCAAATTTCGCTGCCCTTCATTCACGGGGTCGAGGAGGACCGTAGGCTCAAGCTTGAGCGACTTGAGCGCGCTCCCTTGGGCACGAAGCGGGTCCGGTGGTTCCAGCCTCGACCGGTAATCTTCCAGCCGCTTGTTAATCTTTTCCCGGACTTCAGGGAGATCGGATATGGCCGTGGAGACCTGAATGGGGGGGTTTAGCCCTGGCTTGGTCGCGGAGCGGCCAACTTACAACGAGTTTGCGTCCGTCAAGGACGTTTTCTTGCTTGCAGGCCGTTTGTCTTGCTGACTTGGACTGAAAAATTACCATGGCGTATTGGCGAACTCTCATGTTCTGGTGGTAGCTAGCAGGAGGAGGCTTGACTGTCATAGCTACCCCACCACAACAGTGAATCTTGACGGATAGGATCTTCCCAAAGGAGCTGAAGTGCGCCATCAACGCGCTCTCATCAACGTCGGGTCCGATCTTTATTAAGAATCATTGAGGGGGATGAACAGAGGGACCCCAGCGACGTACGTTTCCCACATAGGCGACACAAGGTTCAGACAACTGCTTGTTCTTGTGAGCTCGTTTCGCGGCCTCTTTTACCGCGACCTTTGCCTTGTCTAGTCTGTGAGCGCGAACACGGCGTGGGGTCGCGCGAGGCTTCTTAGACTTGGTGGAACGCGATTTCAGTCCACGTCTGTGTCGCCGCGGAACGACGTACCTGCGCACGTGAAGTAGTGGTGGAAGCTAGAGAGGAGGACGGCGCGCGGAAGACGGGCATGGTTCGCGAGGACATGAGTCTGGCAGGCCTTTTGAACTAGACGGGACGGAG
>JBBPJX010000558.1:0-13767 GCA_038088955.1 Neotropicomus parvogracilis | reverse complement strand
GCCTGCTCTCTTCCACCCGAGGCGTGATATAAGGGACAATGTGGCAACAACAGGAGCGCCGTTGACAGGTGGTGCTGGAAGGGCCATAGCAGACACTCCTACGTAGCCCTGAATAGCAAGAACCTAAAACTCATTCGTCAAAATTAAAATTTAAAAAGCAAAAGAAAGAAAAGGAATCAAACAGCACTGCGTACAATAAAATGGCACCGATCAAGATCTTGACGTTCATATGGATCGAGTTTCTCCCGAAAATCAAGTAAACTTCGAACGATGTATTCGTTCCAGATGAATCGTGCATCAAAGACTCCGATATCATTTTGAATGCGGCTATCTCGAGACAGCCGTACAGCGAGCCTTATCGATAAATCCCACGATGGATCCATGGCATAGTAGAAAGAACCAGAGGATAGGATCTTTATGAGTGGCAAGCATGGGTGTTCGAAGACTGTGTTTGGGTTGAGGGTCTGTAAATATGCGTCCGGCCTGCTTGGTATCGTATCTGTGTTCTCTGGATTGACTAGCGAGTCTTGGGAAGAGAAATCGTCCCACGAGGACGATGTCAGACAATAGAACCCGACTTCATGAATCCTCGCAACCTTCTCTGGAGATGATTGAGATGGGCGAGTGTTCCCTACTTCGGTAGCCGATGTGATCGCTGCAAGGAACACGTCTAGGTTTATTGTGAGCACGTACGCCAGCGATACGACGATACGTGTACGCGCCGTTTTCTACCGAAATGAGTCCCAAACATCCTTTCACAGGGCGATGCGTCAACCTGACCGCACCATTAAGATTTATTTCTTCGCCAGACAGGAATTCGACCACGACTTGACTCGCATTGGCTTCCGCCGCACGAAATGTCAGAACCCTGTGAGGCTGTCCTAGCCTCTGCTCGTGAGTGTCCGTCAAGAGATAGAGGGTTCGCGGGTTGTGTCCAAGGTAGAGATACATCTGGGCCCGTAAAGAGAGCAGCGACTCGACTGAAGCTGCGACAGAATTGCAATGCAGTCACGAGCCTAATGCCTTTCTTAAAGCACCTGATCTTAATTACCGCCGATCTTGTGATCTATCCTTGCCTGATGTGCAACATTGGCTAGTACTTCCAAGTTTCATGCATCATGTGTGAAACGCAAGCTCGTGACTAACTCAAGGGCTACAACAACTTTGTCCGGATCACAGATACTTTTCATTCATAACGAGTACGCCCAGAGCTCGGAATTCGTCTAGACAAGAAAAGCGTGGCGTTACTGTCCGCTACCACCTCTGGCGAACGTCGAGAGAGCTGGCGTTGTTGAACAGACGAAAAATCGACCTCTGCAGGTTGAGAGATGTGGCTTGGGGCTCTCGGGCTTCGTGGCGGGGGTGAAAGGAAAGGTGAGGGAAGCGATGACGCTGGTGACGAAGGCAATGGATAAGTGGGAGCTGGAGGAGGAATGATTGACCCGAATGACTTGTCAGAGGTCAGGATTCTGTCCTTGGAAAACATGGAAAACATGGACTTGAAGAGTGAAGACTTGGATCGAGCGCCGGTAGACGACGACGATGAAGAGGGCGAGGAATCTACGATACCTGACGGTGCTTTTAATCTAGGGACCGAAACATTCAATCGAGAAAAAGTACCAGACGATGTGGGAAGAGCATTGTCATTGGCGCTCAAGCTCAAGAATAAGAACAATGGGACGAGCCAGACACAGACGCCAAAGAAGGTTGCAATGTCTGTGAAGCCGGGCAGGCTGGGTGCTGGATCACGATACCTGTGACTGTGTCTGGCATCACGAGCGAGGCGAGAGAAATGGATGAACCACAGGAAATGATTCGCGATGGCCAAAGCACAAGAAGCAAGGAACGAAGTGGAAGACAGTGAGATGAGGGGCCAATGGCTGGAGAAGTTCTGCAGATATACAATGTGGCAGATGATTGAGAATATGGTCTGGAGCAAGGGAAGAGAATCGGAGACGCAGAGCACGACGTGCAATGTGACGATAGTCTAGAACACGAAGCATGAAACGAATGCCTACGGAAGAGAAACTGAACATACATAGACAGCTCTCTGTCCGATCAGTTTAGCATGACGAGAATATTCTTCGATTAATTCCGAGATGTAGAGCAATCCGCTAGCTTAAATTTGATCAGACTGGGCAGTCGCTGTGACGGACCGTGGACCGACCGAGAGAAAGGGTTGCGAACACGAAAGCTGCGACGGCGGCGACATAGCTCAACAACGGAAATGAGAGGCGGTCTCGTGTCGGAGACGAGTAAAACACACACACCTAAGGTAGTGGAGCAAAAGCATGGGCGTACATTGCAGTCAGAGCAAACAGCGAGGCTATGACACAAAACCACGTGACGACAACATGTACAAACACGATTTATGTGAGATGAGCGCGAAGCAGGCTGCGCTCTGCGATCCACAGAACCTGCATTAGAACCCAATCTTCTTCCTTCTCGGTCCTGGCCATTTGGTGGATCGGCGTGAGTTGTGTCTTGCTGCCCACCTGGGTTGTAATATGGACCGATCCGCTTGCGTGGCTGCGGTGACGGACTCTTTATATATGTATATATCGCAAGGCTTTAGGGCAGGTCGGGTCTGGCTGCCCTCCATATTAGCCTGTCGTTCAGCCGTCTGTCTGCAAGGCTGATGCGACCCCCAACTTCTGCAGTTCCCGACTTCTACTACGCTCTCTTCGCCTTTTATGAGCCCGCCTTGACCGTTATTGGCTTCATCGGCGCCCTCTGCGACCCTGAAGCGGTAATCTTCTCCCCCTTTTCCTTCCCTTCTTCGCCTGAAACTTTCACCCCAGGTTCACAACACCCAAGCGCCATGGCCACCAGGCACTTCCCCTCCTGCTGTTCTTCCCAGAGCTTCCGTCGTTACGGTCATACAACTTGCCCACGTCTGTGCCCTTATGGGACTCCTTAATGTCTTCATCCTCACCGCTGTGAGGCAACACTTGGCTTCCCAGCCCGCAGTCCAGGAAAAGATCGTCCGAGCGTTACTCATCCCTCTTCTTATCGGGGACGTTATGCATCTCTATGTCACCCTGTGGGCGCTTGGCGATGCCAGGTGGGATCTCACCCAGTGGAGTCCCATGCTCTGGGCCACCGTGGTCTTGGGAATCAGTTTGATGGTACCACGGGTTATGTGGCATCTCGGTATATGGAGGTACGTCGATGCCAGAGATCGGGCACCTCCATACGCGCCGAATCCTCAGTCAGACAAATAAAGTCCTATTTATGCACATAAGTTACTATACAGGAAACCGCACATTCTTCGTTTGTCGTAGCAGTCGATATTGGTGCAATGCACACAGCGTACTCATCCCCCCTTCCGAAACAGTCTCGTGATCCTACATGCTGCGTAGTTAATAAGGACTATTCACAATGCTGGACTTGCTCTGTAAACTGCTCATCGGAGCAAGTGATGTTCTGGTCGGCCTCCTCAGATTTTTCTTGTTGATCGCCAACACATTGTTCTCCAAAGCAACGATCTGGAATATCAGTTCAGAACCAACCTTCGCTGGCATTAGGACGGTACGCCTACAATCTCTTTGTCATCTCCAAACTTGAAGTTATCTTGCACCACATTGTCTTCGTACTTCTTGATCTCATATTTGTCGAGTTGGCCCTTCTTTACCTTCTTAAAGTCCCAGGCTATCACATATTTGCCGGTCGAGGTGACTATGGCATTCTCCTCTTGGCCTTCCCCTTGATTAAACCTAACAACAAACGTGATCACCACAGTGCATGGATTGGCTTCGGGATCGCGCCTACCGAGCCGGCGAGAAACTGACTTCGTGATTCATATATGCGACGTGTTCCGCACGTAATGTCAGCCGTCGTGGCATCGGCTTCGCGTCGGCGGGGAAACTGCGATCGAAACCAAGGGAGCCGGCATATCTACCCTCGCCAATAAGAGTGTCGATAAGGAGTAGATATCCCTTCGTCGTCGCAACGATCCATCGCCCGTTCGCGGTAACATCGATACCGATGATGGGGTCTCCAAGAGGCGGTAACGCTGTCTTTGCATTCTTGCCGATGCAATCGAAAAGTCTGATGTCACCCTTCTCGCTCGCTACAGCGAGTTTACCGCTGGCCGTAGTCGTAACACCGGAAAAACCGTTCTTGCTGACGTATTGTTTATACTGGCTATCGACCATTTTGTTTCCAGAGATACGCGGATCGATACGAAAGAGCGCGTTGTGCGATGCGCCAACAAGAGTTTGCTCCCTGGTAGTTTGAGCAAATTTGCTTTCAGGCGCCATGTGGTCGACCGTAACATCATCGTGGACCTTCCACTCCTCTATCACTTTACCGCGTTCAATGTCCATGTTATATAATGAATGGGGGTCCGAAGGGTTCATCAGAATCATTTTCATGTCTTGATCGTGCAGCATGACCTTCCTCATTGATCAGCATACATCTCCACCGGGTACGTAAGAACGAAACTACCTCTCGAGGTTTAAACTCCTTCCCCTTGGTAGTCGAGATCTTGCTAATAGTTGCAAAGTACTTCACCTGATTGTCACCAGTGTGAGAGAAGACGCCGATATTGTTTCCCCGCACAACGTATGAGCGGTCGCCTTTGTACCCGACCGTCAACATCGAGTTGCGCTCTCCAGAGGTCCTTGAAATGGAGGGTGCATCTTCCTCTTCCTCCTCTTCATCGTCGCTCGGCTCTATAATGATCAGAAATACGAGACTACTTCCTAGAGGAATTGATCCACCTTCATCAGGATCGAGCTCGGACAAAACATCCTCTTCGTCTCCTTCTTCGTCTTCTGCATCACGCATCTCCACATCTTCAAAGTTGGAACTCATGACGTACGCTTGTTCGTCTGGCTAAGGGGGGATCAGTATATGCATACGCCTGAGACTGTCGTTGAGGCGAGCGTACCTTGATTTTAGTCCAGGGCACCCGATGTAGTGTTTCCCATGCCGCTCTAGTAAAGGCTGCCTTGAACTTTTCATACCCCTCCGAAGAAGTAAACTGAAATGCCCAGCTTCCGTAAGTTCCTCCAAGATTATAATTCCATGTGAGAGATTGCGTCTGTTGAGACCATCGAGGGTTCATGTCGGAGGCGATCTTGTGCATTACCAGGTCGCCCTCGTTGCACGTTGCAGCAATCCAATAGTTATAGTCCCCCGAAGTGCGCTCAATGATTTTGGCATCAAGGACTTCGTCGTGCGCAGAGACAAATCCGTCAGCCTCCAAGTCCCAAACAAAAAAATAGGCTTGAGCCTCAGCGATGTCCGGAAAAATAGCACTGCGGGGGACAGGCTTAGATTTTCTGGGTGCCTTCTTCGGCGTAGAAATCGGGGGTTGTTCAGCAGCCGGAGGATCTTCAGTTAGACGGTTGTCTGTCTCCTTCCGGGCCACAGCGACTTTCTCTTTATTCGCTTTTCCTCTGGCACTTTTGGGTGCAGGAGGCCTTGAGGGATGCCTATGAGTGAATCAGGTTTCGACAACAAGCGTGGTACTCACTTCCAGATAAACTGTTCAAGTTCCGAGTCTCGGACATTATCAGCACTTGTTCTGTACTTGCGCTCATACATGGCGCGGTACATGCATGTTTCAAAGAACGCGCGCGTAGGCTCATTCGTTTCCTCTGTCATGAGAAACTCGTAGAGTTCGTCAACATCACCATCTAGATCACGCCACACAAAAGAAGCTTCTTGTGGACTTTCCCCAGGACCGGGTCGGAACTCAAGCTCTTCGCTGATAAGGAATACCCTCTCTTCGTCGGCTGGATGATGATGAGTGGTGTTCAATGAAGACAGGATACCTCGCACTTTCGTCTTCGTCCTCTAGTAATTCTTGGTCACCTTCTTCGTATACGCGTGTAATAACAAGCTGAAAGTTGTGCTCGATAGAGGGTACTCGTCTTATAGTGGCGATTGCCTCATTGTACCTGCAAGTGAATATGTAGCCGATGTGAGAAAGGACCAGAGAAGTGAAAGCATACATGCATTCCCTAGAAGACCGAACGTTTCCTGGCCGGACAAGGTACAGTTGGCCCGACTCAATCTTGACTACTTCTGCGGCGTTAGGATCCTCTGAAGACGATGGATGAGTCAAGCAAGGGATGATGAGCGTGAGGCTGCACTTACGCCAAACTTTGCCTAATACTTTTTGTCGGTGTCAGTGTGGACGTCGTGTCCGACGGCTTATCGCAACTTACAGCTCTTGAAGATGTTCATCGTGGTAAGTCAGAACGACAATCTTGTCCCCCTTGGCGCGCTGTGACAGACGCGTTACGTGCTGTGTGACGTGAGACTTGGACATTGACGGCCATGTCAAGCAACGCAGGTGTGTCTTTCTCGCAGCCCGTGTTCTCGCTCTGACCGTTAGAGTCCCAGCAGATGCCCTACGGAGCTCTACCCCTCTCATGAGGAGCCGCTCCACCAAATCACCCCAAGTAAGCCCGATATTCGTGTCTTTCCTGGTCGCTTGATGCATTCTCCCAAGGACATCACCACGTCTCCATCTTCAACGACGATATCCGAGTCTGGTGTCAGCACATGTTTCCCTTTGGCCGACGACCCCGCTGTCCGCGCTCACGCGTCTTCTGGATTTCTTACCTCCCACAAAATAACCATACTGTCTGACCCTGCGCTTCTCACATGCTTCGATGCAGCTGATAAACAACTCTACGATCTCTGGGTTCCAAAGATTTGACGAATCGCCGTGTTTCGATACCCTGTCCTTCTCATGATAGTCGCCGTAATGTAACCGTCAGCTTGTCAAAACAACCATGCTGATGAGCGAGTGTGTGCACGATTGTTGAGTAGCACCGTAGTTCCCATTGTGTAAACTTTGTAGTGCCAGGAGGTCACGTGTGAGAGAGCGGAACCTCGGCTGCGCTTGGCTCACCTTTCGACCATAATCGGGACGACGCCGTGGAGTCGGTGTGGACCAAGCTTGAACTAATCACGTTGAGTGTCGATGGCCCAGCCAGGCGAGGAGTACCTCGCAGTCCTCAAGGCTTCCTATGACTACGAACCCCAGTCTGAAGATGAGATTGCTATCAAGGAGAATCAAATAGTCTTTCTCCTGGAGAAGACCGACGACGAGTTGAGTTCAAATTTGTATTGTCTCGATATAACTAACGTATCATATTTAGCTGGTGGAAAGTCAAGATCAAAGGTAACTCGCAGGGCGAGGATAGCGCTTCGGGGCTAGTCCCCGCAGCATACGTGGAACAAGTGTGTTTATCTGTGACTTTCACAGCATAGTACTCTTACGGGACTGTTTTGCAGGCGGAGCATACTTCTCTTGCGAAGGCGCTATATGATTACGACGCGGTGGCCCCGGGGGAACTCTCTATTAAGGAAGACGAGATCCTCATGGTCTTTGATCGTGAGGACGAATGGATTCTTGCTCAAAGTCGGAAAGATGGCGGTAAAGTTGGCTTTGTTCCAGGGAACTACGTTGAAGAGGTGTGTCTACACTTTGTGCCATGAAACGCTTTTTCATCACTTTCAAAGTCTGGCGGAGAGGAACAAGTGCCGGAGCGAGAGCCGGAGCCGGAGCCAATTCCCCGCCCCCAACTTGCTCCTCCATCGGTCAGTTTACTTTTTTTAAATTAATGGTAGTCACTTCTCAGGTAGTGCTGCAGCCGAAACCTCCTCCGCGTCCCGTCAGTGTATACGTGGACCCAGCCGACCGTGTCGCAAGGACTCCTGTCAAAGCACAAAGCGACCATATCAGGACTTGGGCTGTCTCTGAAGTGGACAAGAAAGGCAAGAAGAAGAAGGGTACTCTTGGCATTGGGAATGGGTCAATTTTTTTCGCGAGTGAATCGGATAAGGTATACCCCAGTTGGTTGTAGGACAATGAATAACTATTGACGCCTTCTGTAGACACCTGTGCAAAAGTGGGACACCGCCGATGTGGAAGACTTTACAATTGAAAGGCACAAGCACGTTTTAATCGATATGGGAGGTCATAATCCAGCAAAGCTGCATTTCAATGTTGGCAAGGAGGAGATAGCAGAAACGATACTAACCAAGCTAGACGACTCGAGAAAGTTGGCTGTCTCCCAAGCCAAAGTGGGGTCCGGAACCGCTGACGTGGAACTACACCCTCGCCGGTCAGTCCTTACTCCCCCACCCCGTCCTGTCGAAAGCGGTAGCCCATCGAAGAAAAATGGGGCATCTGTACGGTTCACGGAAGAGTCTCCCGAAATCATCCCTCCCAGAGAACCTTCTGAAGATGGCGAAGTGGAGGAAGGGGATGCTGGCGGCGAACAAGATGGCGAACTTGCTGCTGCGTTATACGATTTCGAGGGCACCAGTCCTGATGAGTTGTCAGTCCAGGAAGGGGAGCGGCTGCACATCATCGAGAAGGAGGGGGAACAGTGGTGGAAGTGCAGAAATACACATGGTGAGGAAGGAGTCGTGCCCGCATCTTACCTCGAGGTAGGCGTTGTCACACAGTCAAATAATGATTCTGGCCGACAGTTGCACAGTCCTTAGGTTCTCTCATTCCTGCCAAGGTTAGTAATGGCAGCGGTTCGGCACGAAACGACCAGGAACATGAGGAAGTCGAGAATAGGGAGCCTGAAACCCGAGAGCTTACTGACAAGGAGCGGAAGAAGGCTGAACAAGAGCACGCCAAGGCCGCAACGGAGTCACAAAAGAAACGAGTCGAAAGGGAGCAAGCTGTTGCTGCCACAGAGGCCTTAAGGAAGCGAAGACAGGAGGCTGCCAAGCGCACACAGCAAAAGGTCCAGAATGAGGAGAGCACTTCCGCGTACGATAGTTTGTTCTCTTCCCAGGACACCTTCTGATTGCGTTTTCAAGTCGCTCACGGTCATCGGCGAACAATCCACCAAAGGGCACGTCATCCACGCCCACCTCCAATGAACGTAAGAGTACGTTTCGTCTTGGCGTTTTGAATCTTCTAGTTCACTTGGCCAGATGCACCTTCACCAGAGTTGACAAGAATTTGGCATGACAGGAGCGGACAGTTTCGTGTTGAAGCCGCGTATCTCGGGCAGACTAACGAAAAGCTCAGATTACACAAAGTCAATGGCGTTGTCATTGAGGTTCCGTTTGAAAAGATGTCCAGTGAAGACATACGATATGTCAAGCGTCTGGATCTTGTGAAAAAGCGATCTAGTTCACTGGGGCCAAATCAGCGGACTCCCAAGGACGACGACGACGAACCGCTAGCCTTAAAGCGCCCAACCGATACTAAGAGACGCGAATCCATTCCGGCGCAGAAAAAGAACCCTCAAACTGACTGGTTCGAATTCTTCTTGTCCGCTGGTTGTGATGTTGATGACTGCACACGCTATGCACACTCGTTTGAGAAAGACAAAATCGACGAAAGCCTGCTCCCTGATACTACGGAATCTACCATGCGTTCCCTTGGCCTCCGAGAGGGCGATATTATTCGTGTAAACAAGGTCATCCAACAGAAGTATGCCAAGCCCACCAAAGCCCCGCCACCGGATCATCTTGCTACCGATGAAGAACTTGCAACGCGGCTGCAAGAGGAGGAAAACGCGAAGAAGCCCATTAGCCCAGCCCCCAATCTCTTCTCGGGACCAGGTGGCATCCTGAAAAATAACACACAGCGTCGTGGTAGACCCCAGCCCAGCAAGAATCTACTTCCGTCTACCGTTGATTTAGACGCCATTGGGACTGCCTCGGAGCAAGTCAAACGTTCTGGTTCCCCACTCATTCGCACGAGTAGCCCAGCTATAGCATCTCCCGTGCAACCGCCACAGCGGTCCAGCTCTGCTATGGCGACGATCTCTGGCTTTGACGATGACGCGTGGACGAACAGACCAGGTTCGAAGCCTCCTGCTTCTAACCCCACCCCATTAGCCGGCGTGCTTCCTCCCCGGGCGCCATCGGTACCTCTCATGCCACAAGTAACCGCGACGCTTCCAATCCCGCAATCCCCCTCACAAGAAAGCAAGGCGACTAGCGCTAATTCGCTTGCGAAGACCACGGAAGCTGATGTATTTGATCAACTGGCGCGTCTTAGCCAACTCAAGACAAATCGGGTCGCCCCTGCCCCTCCTCCAACCCCTCCATCAGGATCCGTACCCCCTATAATCCCTCCGCAGGTGGCCCCTCCGTTACCAAGTTACAATAATGGGCTTGGCGTGGGGTCATCTCCTGCACCGATCGGACAGCATCTTCAGCATCAACCATCTGGGGTCCCTCCCCTTCCTCGACAGAATGTCCCGCGAGGTCCTTATGCACCAGTGCCGGCCAATCAAGGTCTTTTACGGCCTTTGATTCCTACTCAAACTGGGTTCAACAGCTTTGTTCCAACACGTCCTTCCGTATCACCTTTCCAACCCCAGCCCACGCAACCAACTTTCTTGCAGTCACAGATTGCTGGGTTCCCCGGTAACACCCAGACAGTTATCCCACAACACACTGGATATCCTCCCGGTCCTGTTTTGGCTCATCCCACTGGTGTTAGCAGTGGGCCATTTGGTGGCTTTACACCAACGTCTACTCTTCCTAACGCCGCGGCGGCGCAAGTGCAAACAAGTGCGTATAATTGGGATGCTTCGTGTGTTTATTAACAGTGTTGTAGCTCCGACCGGATTTTCGCCATTTGGACAATCGCCATTTAACAACGTTGTATCCACTCCATCCCTAGCACTGTCGAACAGTTCAGGTTCTAACACATCTCCTGCGAATATCTTTGCCCAGATGAAATCTGGAACATTCGCAGTGGGTAATGATCATGCCGCACCCCAGCAAGCAGGTGAGTATGGCTATATGTTGAAGTTTGCCCTGTCCCATAATTTCCGACAGAGAAATATGATGCTCTCCGAGTCAGTCGTGAGTGGTGTCGTGAATGCTTTTTGAGGAGGCCCGCTGACTTTTGGGCTAGCTCAACCAACAGGGTGGGCTACACAGCCCACAAGTTGGGGAATTCAACCAAACGCTGGCTTTCATAGTGGATATTCTGGATTTTAACACCTGTTCTCGAATTTCATTGTCCTACACCCATCTAATACGACTGATAATTGGATGGAATATGCAACAGATGCTGGAGATGGAATAATGACATGAGTGGAGAACGACAGTAATCTTATGGCGATTCTATGATACCATGAGTGTACCCGACTCGCTCAAAGTACCTTTTCAAACCAAGCCTTACTTCAGGGGCGATGTCACGCGCAAGTAGACCTGTGCTCAGAGGATAGATGATGGGCATATACTTGACGAACTACCTCCTCGATCAATGACACGGGGGCTAGAAACCAATGTATGACTCACTGTTTTGTCGTCGAAATGACAAAATCCATCAAGGATCTCGGTAACAACAGGTGTCCAAGCAGTAATGTTCTTGACTTGCGTGTCGGCTCGCAGTTTGGCGTAGTCCGACAGGACATTCAAGCCAAGCCTATATCGTTCTTGTCACTGCTGCATCAGCAAAGCAAAGCGGCAAGACTCACGGTAGGAGCCTCTCAGCTATTTGGGGCCTCGTAGACTGATGTTCCATCCGTTCGTCGAAATACATTCTAAGTAGCACGTGAACCAAGGTTGATGCACTGCTAGATTCCTGTTTCAGAAGATTGGGCAGGTGCTTCATGAAACCTTGGCAAGCCTTAGCTTGGTCGAAACCACGTCATATTGAAAACTGACTTACCAACTTTCCACAAACCAGTACGAAGCTCTTTGTCATCGTTGAACATGCGTGCGAATTGATAACTGTGATCCAGTACACCCGTCAGTCTAAGTAGTTGATCAGGTGGCATTGTGCAGTAAACGGCGTCATTGCGAAGCAAGTCATTGGTCATTTCTATTAGAAGTAGCTGGAGAACGCATTTCACAATGATTTGCTTGAAAATCCGACGACGACTGCTAAGCGACGGCTTCGCTTCGCCCGGTGAGCGTTCACTGGCAGGAGAAAGAGGGGCAGGCAAAATCGCATGTCCACTAGAGTCAGCTACTCTGGGCTGTTAGTGTATACTGAAGCAACGCCGGGGAGCTACTTACCGGATGTATCTAAGTCAACGGAATTACAGTCAATCTCGACTCGTAAAGTTTCATCAAACAGCTGATGAGGTGTGGTCGTCCTGAAAAGTTTGACGAAGGCAGACGCAACACGCTCCCATTGCGCGGTGCTCAGCTTTGTCGCATTGTTTTCCAAAAATTGTTGGAGACATGACGTTCCAATGCGAGCAAGTGTATCATTTTCTGTTACTAACCGTCAGCGTAGGAGTGTACGGAGGAGTCGTAAACCAACCTTGACAGATACAAACACACAACAAATCCAACAATCCATCGAGAAAACGCTCTAGAATATGATAGTAAAATGTATAAAGATCGACGAGATCGCGGAGTGCCTGGATCATGGTTGTAGACAGCCAGACACTCATGTCCTCTTGTGTGCTGAACCGCGACAGGTCTTGACTGGACTTGAGAACAGCAAATATAGGGAAAAGAAGCTCTTGGCAAACAGTGTCCCAAAATTCGATTGGGAAGGACTCTCCGTGTGTCTTCAATGTCGTAAACAACGAATCCAATGCCCTGAAGAGCAAGAATTAAATCCAACATGGATTGGAAACTCCAGACTGAAATCTTACAATCGCCGTACTTCCAGATCTTCACCATTCATTATGACGTCGTAGAAGCCAAATAATACCGGGAACCAAAACCGTATCATTCCATCTTCCATGGGTGACTGGCCATCGGCGCTGAGAGCGCACTCTGGAGAGTTGAGCATGACCGGGATCACACCACGAAGCATCGCGATGGCAAGCAGACTGAGCTTCTGATACTTGCTGACTTTACAAAATTCTGTGATGCAAACTGTCAAGTCTGCGAAGGAACCGTGGCGAACGATTGTGGCAAAATGATCCTTGTTCAGCCGGCTCACTATCTCAAACGCGGAGTTGGCAATCCGTTCTTGGGAGAAATCAACTCCAGAAAGACATGCACAGTTCAAGGAACTCATACCTGTAAGCACTTTGGAAGCGGCGGAGAAAACACCAAACATAGTTCGCCACCCCGATCGCATGTTCTCAACCCGCGCTTGTATCATTTGCTGAAGGCACTGAAGGACCTGCAAACAAATACGATGGGACCACTGCCAGTCGAGGGTGACGGAAAGGCCCTACCATATCCCGGATATCAGGATTCGCATTATGAATCATCGTGTGTTCAAAAGGCTTAAGGAAGTCCTTTTGAAACTTGAAATGTGGCAATTCCTCTTTTTCAAGGAAACGCATGGAGAGCTGTCGCAGAGAGTCTAGAGCGAAAAACCCGACGTGAGGATTGCTGTGGCAGCAAACCTGTGGATAGATGAGTAGTGATCAGTACCAACTGGAACGAGAAATACCTGGTTAAAATGTTCGCCTAAAATGTCCCAGAGATTAGACCACTCAAGTCTGATGCGACTCATGTTGTAATAAGAGATTTCGACCAGCTTTTGGAGGCTGAAGAGGCGCGGATGCTGAGAGAGACCTGAAGATTGAATTTCCTCCCAAGAAACGTCACAGAGCGCTCGGACAAAATCAACAATTGCAGTCTGCAATGCTCTTTATACCCGTACGCGTACGTTTCGGAAGGGGTTGACCTACCCCAGAAAGATGATGACTAAGAGAGAAGACCATATCAGCTGCCACGGTGATGTGCGTTGATCGACTCTCGTTTGCGAGGTCTTCATTTGGCAGTTTCTTCGGGCGGCTGAGAACAACACTTAGTATACATACATCCCTCCCCCCCCCCCAAAAAAAAACCCCACCCCCCCCTTCCCACCCCCGGACCGACAAAGCAACACCCAAC